>APFE031068167.1:0-47450 GCA_000404065.3 Pinus taeda | reverse complement strand
TCTACAATTACTAGCGTTGGAATCCAGGTAGGCCATCATCATCGATCTTTGATTTGCAATTAGGAACCTGCGTGTTAGTGTTGTGTGATTGTTGCTAGACCCGTATTGGGCTAGTGGGATCGCCTCTGTCCTCATAGGGGATTTACCAGTTCAACAAGTCCATACTGTCGAAATAGTCCCTAGATGGACTCCATCCAGTGATTGAAAGCTGGTTGGGATAGATGGCACGCCGGTGAACATTGTCGGAATAGCAGAAGGAGCTTCTGCTGTTGCTGTGTTGGGTAAAAGAGTCCTTAATGTTGATGGTTGTTCAGACATATTAAGCCTATCCAAAATATTCCTCAACGATTCTTCAGGAACTTCCAATGGCGAGTGAATATCTTCCGATGAAGAAGGATATAGGGCGATCCCAACTCCAAGTTGAGTTGGAGTGCTAGATGGAGGATGTTCGACGATCTCTTCTATGGCAATCAATCCAGGAGGAAGAGGCAGACCGTCAGGTCCAAAAAATATTTCTGGTGCCGAAGAAGATATAAGTTCTGCAGCAACAGACGGTTGGGGAGTAACATCCTCCGAATCGGCTATAGACGAAGCCGGTTCAGGAGTAGAAGTGTTAACCGTCACAGTAGGATCAGTTCTAGTGTCATTTTGTTGTTGCGGAATTTCTTCTATTAAGGCAGGGATACCAGAAATGTTTGGAGTAACGAGAGTCTCTGAGGATGTTGGAGTGCTTGCTCCAACCAACCTAGGGGACTTTGATCCGGTCAAACGAGTTCGCTTCATCCGGAATGGTTTTGCTTCCGGAGTCTACGACGGTTGACTCGTAAGTCTCCGTGAACGATGGGGTTTTGATTGAATTTCTTCCACGATTGCGGATTACTTGATCAAATCAAAATAAAAGGGAAAAATGTTTTTTCGAATTAAATGAATTTTAGACGCTTTGACACAACTTGTTTCTTCAATTTTAAAGAGTCGAGAAAAAAAAAAGATGACTCTAGTTGCCTTCGATTTTTATTGAGCCTGAAGTGAAGGGTGCTCAGAGGACCTTTTCCTTTAAGGAGTCTGAAAAGGAGAAAAATGGACTTCTCTGGAGATCTAGACAGAGGGGATTACCAAACAAATCGCAAAACTGTAGAATACTTTTTACGTTACGACAGTCAATCTTCCCGAATGCTGTGTTTAGTGCATTGCGATCGATACGGTGGCAAACACGGCTTCCTAAGGATAAAGGATGCAGCCTATTGTGGTCTCCCAAAATTATACTCGACGGTACGTGGGAGCACAAGTTTGTACTGGCACTTTTCATCTCAGAGTGGAGGAATCACCCAACCAACAATGAAAAAAACAGTTACTAGGTTTTACGATGCCGGAATACGTCTCTAGCCTAGACCTCTAGATGTTGTGTGTTAGGTTCCAAAGCATTGTTAGATTCATTAAATTTATTTTCAGTTGTTCTTGCTTAAAAATTTTCCTTTCAGGTTCACCACGTAATGTGTATATAATTCCTAAAATGCAGTCTAAGATGATAAACAAACGTTTAATCTTTTGACAATGAAAATCCTAGCTACTAAGGAAAGAAAGTTAAGAATCTTTCTGCAAAGAGCACAGAGCACACGCTAAATGCACTATCCTAAATCAAACCAAGTAGTCAAAATACAAATGCACATGCATGTATTTGTTTTCAGCCTTCTTAATGTATGAATGATGATAAAAAAGCTATGTGAAAATTTGAATTACTTTCAAAGCGACAGTACTCAACAAATTTCTTTTCAAAATGAAGTGAAGGTAAGAGAGACACTTTGTGATTTCGAAATGAAAATTTCTTTTCGACATTTTAAAAAATATTAATTAAAATCATATGTAGTAGTAACTGTATAATTGACTATCAAGAAAAATGGGATTGTCTTCTAGAACTGAAAACGACAGCTACGACACTTTCAGATCAAGAAACGACAGTTCGACTATGCTACTTTTTTTCAAAAGATAACTAAAAATGACGCACAATACATAAAAACACTTACAGTTCTTTGCACTAAGGAGGCGGAATAATGTAAGAGAAGGGGGTTTTCACAGAGATACATTGACTAAATACAACAAAACTCTTGAATAGGACTGAAAATAGTGAGAAAAAACCACAGTATGAAGGTAAAGTTAACCTTCCCTAACCATCGCACCTGTCACACTATGAATTCTATATGCAGCGCACCTACTGCACTCGGGAAGTGCGATGCATATAGTCTGCCTTGAAGGTAGGGTGTGATGGTACTAGTGCGAGACTTTAAACAAGTTTTCATTCACAGTTTGCAATTTAGTTCAGGGATTTAGGCCGAGTAAGTAATGTTAAGTATATGTAAAACACAGGGCTGATCTAAAGAGGTTACTAGAGCCACCACTTAGGGAAATTAGACTGTTTGCAGATCAATTGTTTAATTCATAAACAAAACCCAGAGATAGACTGAAGCAGCATTGATCTACTTTGCATTTGTATAACAAATGTAGTTTGAAGGCTAGCTGGCTTGGCTTCAGGCTCCGTCTGTAAGTTTATAAAAGAAACAAAGATAGATAGGCTAACGAACAATCTAGACGCTCCCCAACGGAGTTGCAATTTTGTTACCGAGAATAGTGTCCAATCGGATGCTGCTATTCCCACTAAGACTGGTAGCTATCTTAGAAACAAAAAAGTAAAGTCTACTTTCGTTTTCCTTTATGAAAATAGACAAGAGGGGAACCAAGGAAGACCAACCTTAGTCTTGTGCCTAATTTCCTCTCCTTCCTGATAGAGCTTTGCCGCTTCTTCTTTATCTGCCCAGCTTCAAAGAGCACCTATGGAATCACAACAACATACTACTATCGAAGAACAAAGATCTATATTCATAAATAACATAGGACCAGATGTGTGTTAACCATACAAATGCATATATAGACAAATACAAAAGAATATGGAGGAAAACTTGAATAGATTTATTAAGATGAAAAGTAGTAAGAGGATTACAACCATATGTTCTGACCTAGCATCATCCTCCAGCTAGAAAGCCCTTCTTCACCTCAAGCAAAGCCTAGATCACCCAACACTATGAATGTACACTAGAAAACCAACAACACTTCTCTATAAGATACAAAATTCCAGCCTCTGGATCTCTGTGATGAGGGATCCATATATATATGATTATAGGGAGGTGAGTCATCTTCTTGGATCTTGATTAGTGTCCTCTCTCTAATAGTTCCTACTTCCACTTGGAGAATGATGATCTCTTACTCATCCCTGGTTGAAAACAGAGAGGCAAGTGTCAGAGGGGAAGCTTCTTAAAGATTCCATGATCTTCGACCTCGCATTTTGTCCCTGCCATTTGTCCATTCCTGACCATCGCACCCTACAGAGGAGCAATTCATTATGCATCACACCTTGTACACTGGGAAGGTGATATGCATCGCACCCTCTGCACTGGGTTTTCAGTATGGTCCATTTTTGACCATTTATGAGCAGCTTTTAGTGGAGAACTTCTGGGAGATGATGTAATCAACTGACCTTGTTCCTTTAGGCAGTGAAGCAACACTTTTAGGGACTTAGGAGCCCTCAATTTATGGACATTTATGATTGGGGTTGAAGTGCCCAAAAATGTCTATAACAGCAAGTCATCACCACTTACGAATGGGATTGGGAAATATGACAAACAACATGGCAGAAGCCTATAGCCTTTTACTAGGTACCTACATCATGAAAAATCTTCAAGCCAAAAATCCAGTCATAATTTGCAACTCGACAATTATGATAACAACTATGGAATCAAGGGGTGAGTTCAAAAACTAGGCCCTCAATAGAATCAAGAACAGGATCGTGGATAACTCAAAATAGTCAAGGATCATTCAATTCAAACACTTAAGGAGAAATTACAATACCAAGGCAGATTCTCTAGCCAACAGTGCAGTCACCAGACCCATAGGGTAGGTCCATGAGAACAACAATGCATATGATAAATCAATCCCATAAGACGCCCCTCCCCACAGTCGGGCTCGTGATCCAAGGCTCCAATAGTCATCTTAGTAAAAAGTCCGCCTCTCCCTTCATTCCATGCAGCTGGACATCTGATTCCCTCTCCGCTGACAGTATCCATTCCCACATCCTAAGCACTGTTAAGGAAATCTTCAGGCTAATGGAAAATCTGTACTGGAAAATTGACCGAGAAGAGTCTCATGGAAAGATCACTCAGAAGTTAGGCAATAGTCATTTCGCAATCCTTAGAGGCTACTCAAGAAATATTCGAATTGACATTCGGGATAGGAACATCTCAGAGCAATCCTATCCACATCCAGAGGCTCTGAAGTTTGAGTGGGCTTATAATAGCCCGTGGCGCATTGGTTCAACCAATTCAGTGTTATGGTTGCACTCTGCTCTCTTGGAAAAGGTTCGAGATCCCTTCATCCCTTCTCCAGATCATCCCCGGTGCTCTTCGGTCGAAGAAGTTCCTCAAAGTCAGCTCTGCGAGGTATAGATTTCGTTTGTCGGGATTGTATTTTCGTTCTTTTATCTAACACTCGTGTTGTTTTTGTGATCTAGCTCCATTCAACTTCACTGGCCTCTGTTTCACAACTCTTTTTTCCTCATTCTCTCTATTACCATCCTCACACTCTCTCCTCTACTCTTTATTCCCCCTTCAGAAGCTGCTTCCTTCCTCTTTTTGTGATACTTTGTTTCCCACCCCCTCTTATCTCTGGAGCTCTGCTTATTATTCTCTCTCCCCTGAACTGCCCCTCTGCCATCAACTCTCTGATCCGCTTGGCTTCTTCCTCTAGAATCTCTGTTAACCTTCACTCTCCTGTCTGTAGCAAGCTAATCAAGCTCTGCCTCAAGATATCCAAGACTAATCAAGACTCGCCAACAATGTCAGAAAATCCTTTGGACCATGTCGTCACCAACAACAGTTGCACCCTCTGCAAGGCGCAATGCTTCATGATTGCCCGCTTCATCAAGCATTTCAATGAACTCAAAGAATAAATTCAGTTAGAGAACAAATCAAAGAAGAAAAAACTTGAAAAACAGAAGGCGGAAATTGAAGGCTTCAAAGAGAAATGCAATCACTTGGAAGAAGCCATCAGTCACATAAGATCTATGAATCAAAGCATGCAAGGGGAGGCCTCAACCAATAACAGTGATAAAAAAGAGTAGTTGCTTGATGATTCGGTTAATCAATTATGGTGAAAATGCCTTATGCATCGTAAACACTGTTTTCTCGGCAATATAGCCGGTTTGCCTTCCAAGTCTTAAAAATTAAGCCTAGTGAATTGGATCAAGGGACTACGTGCCCATTTTGGATCAATTCCACTTTTCTTCCTCTAGTATCTGTGATGGGACTTGTCCCTTTGCTGAAGTTTTTTATAATATAATAGTATTCGACCGTGTCAAAAAAAAAAGGAATAATTTTGGCTTACCAATTAAGAAAAAATTACCTCCACATTTTTGACTTACTGTAGCAATCCTTATCCACCGATTAGAAACAATTTAGGATTGATTTCTTCTTATGCACCTTCATCCTTCAAAGGTGAAAGCGTGTCCCTTTCACCATATTTCTCAAAATAATATTTGTTTCTTCTTCTATTGTGCATAATTTGTTGTTATACTACCATGTTTTACCCAAAACAATATGGCATACACCCATGGGAATTATGTCACACAACAATTCATTCTTGTAACTTCGAATTTAGAATTCCACTTTACATTGTTCATTAACCAAAAATGAATTTCCTTTCTATAACTATGACACTTTATATGATGCAAGATGTGTCAACTTCATCAATCCCATTTTTCCACCATTTATGTGGATACCAAATTATTAGTACTACATTATCAATTACCACTTTGCAACACTTACTGCATGTTTTGCATACAATCCTAGACAAAATTTGTCTTTGAGCATGTTCCTTTATTTCCCTTTCTAGCTTGAGTAGGAATCTTTTCATCAACAATTATTCTCCTACTTTTGGAGGTTCTTCTCATTTTGTAGAATTCACATTTTCATCATCTCCATACACTACATGTGCACTTCTCTAGGTAGTACAACTATTTGTTGGACAATCTCATTCTGTATGTCCCAACTTATTAGATCTATAACATTATACTTGGTAATATCTATCTCTATCTTTACCTATAGAATGATATCTTCTTCCTCTAAAATCACTTCCTCTAGGTGACAAAATTGATTGACTTCAACCACTCCTTCCCTTTGGCATTGGAATATTTGTCGACTATTTTGATATCCTTTGCATCTTTTGGGACTCCTTCATCAACTTTTCTTATTTCCTTAGCATGAAAATCATCCTCAACTATCCTTGGGGATAGAACACTGATTCATACTAGATTTCAAACTATCAATGTACCTAGGTATCATTTCTGCATCTTCTTCTATATGCCCAATTCTTATATTTTTGTACAAAATTATTCACTATATTTTTGACAGTGTTGAATCCTACCAATATACCATGGGTCTCCCTGATATGAAGTCCTAATTAGACCTCACACCATTTGGTATAGGAGCCCCATCCGGAAATATGGCTCGACTACCATATACTTAAATATTTTTCTTGGTTGCAATCATTAGCATGAGAGAGAAACACAAATACTTTTGAATGAGAAAGTATGCATTGTGGAATGTTCAACTGTAATATGTATCCAAGTTCTTTCACTAGAAGGGAAGAGAGAATGATCCTTTAGAAGAAAAGTATTAGTACTATCCCAATAAAGATTCATGCACATATAGATAAAAGAATCGTTAATTGTCTAGCAAAGTAGTTCACATGGACATAATGATAATTAAAATAATTACAACACACATTCGACAAGATGAGCACCAAAGTCAATGAAATAGTTCTATTTTGTAGGATACCTAGGGGGGATATTATTGGGTACAGAGCGAGGTAGCCAAGGGAATAATGTGATAATGTGATGGGCCATATTTAATAAATAAAATGTGTAATCTTGATTAATATCAAAACCCTTGAGGTACGGTAACACCATATAAATACTTCTTAAGGAAGGAAATGACTCCACAAGTCATACGCTTATCAATAAAATAATACTTGACATGTCTCAATGGAGAGTCTCTAGCCTCTATATAGGCTTCATATATACAATACCATGGGTCTCTCAATACCATACATCCATTACAATGGGATTTTCAAATTATTTGTGTCTACTTATGGTCCCTTACATAATGTGGGTTAACTACTTTATTTATTAAATATGGTCCATCATATTATTACATTATTCCCTTGGGTACCTCTCTCTATACCCCATAATATCCCCCCTAGGTATACTACATTCCACCCCCTTTAAACATGTTTCTTCCCTGAAACATGAGAAGAACACAAATAATAAGATATTTTCAAAAGAGTAGTCCATTGGTACCATGCACGTGCATCTAGCCATCCCAGAGAAAGGTGAACACTCGATTTAGTGTGTGCCTCACTCACTTGAGATGGAAGTTGTTTCTGGTGGTTCCTCTACATCGATGTGCTATGGGTGGCTCGTTACACCTCTTTGTGTGTTGTCCAAGGGTTGTTGTCCTTGTTGCTAATTATTTCCCCCCTTTCTAGTTGTTGTCTAGCTGGGTGGTGCGGGTGGTGATTTGCTGAATTTTTAACTGATGGTGTATCTTTCTTCAACTCACCACTTGATGGAGCCTAAGAGGTATCTGGTACCTATTGTGGTACCCATGGCTGTTGCTTGTCTTCCATTATTACTTCCACCACAGACTAGGATTGGTAGACACAATGATCTTATCTTTCTGAATACTTCCATGAACCTGTAATGTGGAAATATTAATAGAAAACAAGCCTTTATGGATCTTAGTGTCCTTATTTCCAGCTTGAGACCACTTGTCCAAAAGAAATTTTTCAATTTCTTCCGCGGGAAGTCTCCACACTGAACAACCAAGTGAGTTCCATGAGTTATATGTCTCATCTTTCATATAATGCCCTAGTAAGCATGTCCAAACATATGGGGATCTATACTTATGATCTTGTATAAATTATTCAATAGTAGAGCCATCATTTTTTTTTTTCCTGTAAACTTCATCTTGCTAGAACCCCTAAAACAAAGGGTTTTGAAGAAAATCACTTACTTTGTGCGGCAAATTTAAATGGCCACAAATCGTTCAATATGGCTTAGAATCCTTATTATAGTTAGTTTTTAGAAATGGAACGACATTATGCATTGTCCCATGTGCTTGGAATCCTAATCTGGGCACTCTGGAAATTCAAATTCGTGTTGCAACTGTCCTACTGTCACAAAAATTCTAAAAAAAGAGTTGACTTTAAATCAGCGATATCTTCCTTGTCCGAGCTCTATTTCGACTGATTGTTTTTTTTTTTTTAATTTGGGTGATTTTTCCAAAATTCCCCACAAAAACTACAAACATTTACTAGAGAGCTGCTGTCCATGAATTGCCATTAGAAACAATTCTGTAAAACGCTGATTTTAAATAAACGATATCTACCTAATCCAGACTCCAATTCGACTGCTTTTTTTTTAAAATTGGGTATTTTTTCACGAGTTAAGATATGCTATTTTTTTTTTACAAAATTTTCACCGAAATGTTTAGATATGATATGAAAACTCGTTGTATTTTGCTTTTCGTTCATGTTTCTTGATTTTCCATTTTCTCAAGTTTTGGCTTGCTTTCATGAATATAATGTGCATAATTGATATACCATCCTTTATTTGAAATTATACAATGAGGGTCATGTTTTCACTTCTCTCCTTGATCAAAGCCAAACTCCTTCATCATTTATTTAACTTGTAGGATGTCTTGTCTGTTATTTAGGATGAATGACCCAAAAATCCTTTCTAACTTAAAAATATACCCTTTGCATGCAAAAAAAAAATGAACTTGGTCAACATTTAGACTCTACCTTATAAATTCAAGAGAAAATATCCTCATAGGCAAAAATGTTGGAAAACAATATGGTGGTGCTTCAAACCCATAGAATGTTCTCTTAGTGTAATATTCAAAAATATACGAGTCCCCCACGTTGGTGTCCTTTCTGAGCTACAAAAACTCTTTAATTTTACTTCAAGCAAAATCCTTGGAGGTTGTTGATTATTCCAAATAGTATATATAGTGGCCATGAATGATCATAAGTAATACAAAAATGCCTCATTATTTCCTTTTTCCTAACAACACTAGCCCATTAAGTCACAAATTTCATTTTATTCTTTGAATCCCACATATTCACATTAGAGGAGATTTCATCGTAAAACTTCCCATGAAATTTCGAAATTTCCATGTAATTTCCATGTCATACGATGTAAACCAATCAATATCCTTAAGATTTAAAAAGAGGTACATGCCTTAAATAACTTTAAATTGTTTAATTTAGGTATGTGCGAAATATTTTATTAATATTATTTACCTACCTTACCCATATGAATTAGAATATCGAAAAAAATATTAATGCAATGTAAATATTGATATTACTGCAAAAATATAAATTAAAAATGTTGGTCGATTTGACATTAATACCCATGCCCCCAAAAAATAGTAACAAAATATAAATTAAAAAAGCGGGACAATTTGAGATTAATAACCATTTCCCAAAAAATACAAGAAAAATTATAATATTTACCAATTCTTTTCTTAAACAAATGGTAAATTTTAAAAAATAATAACATTTATCAATTATTTTACTAAAAAATAGTAATATTTACCTATTCTTTTTTTTAAATAGCAACATTTACCAATTTTTTTTGTTTGAAATATTATGAATTAAGAATATTTTTTATCACCACGAAACCATATATTATTTTCAGACTCCGGGAAATTTTTTATTTCAAACTCATGTATATTATTTTCACAAAAAAATATTTTTCATTTTATGGTTTGCAATTCGGATCACTATTTCCAGGCAAAAGTTTATTTTCAGTCTCATGTATATTATTTTCGATTTTATTTTTTTCTAGTTTATGGTCTACAATTTGCATCACAATTTTCGGGCGAAAGCATATTTTGAGTGTCATGTATATTATTTTCAAAAAAAAATATTTTTCATTTTATGGTTTGCAATTCGCATATCACCACTATAATATTTTTTTTCTTCATCATGGGCTGAATCTGTTGGACTAGGTTAGGCATCTATTACTATTTCACGTAAATATAAAATCAAAATAAAACCCACCTCACCATCTATCTAGAATATCTATTCAAGATTGGATTTCAATGACCAAAAGTGGCATGTCTACTGATTGACTAATTATTTTATTGAGGAAGTTTCCCTTTCCAACATGCAAATATAAATTAAAAAACTCTAGCCATCCCAAAGCACCCTCTAGTTTTTTTTTATGTTATGTGCGATTAATTATTTCTTTGGCTGAAGGTATTCAAGAGGATGGGAATGATCTGTAATATATACGAATTCACCCAGCACATTCTGAAGTGACTATAGAGGGTTTTAAAATCACATTGGAAAGGTGTAGTAAAGGCACATTACCAAGTAATACTGGTTATTTCCCTATTGCACTAAAATCTTTTTCGATGTTCCAATTGAAAGTGATGATTTGTTTATTTGCCTTCAACAATAGAGCCTCTACCTTACAAGAACTCACGTTTTAATGTATCCTTGTTTTTTCTTGCATGGTACACTTAAAGGATGAGACCTTGAGCTTCATAATATTCAACCATTTTGTACAAAGAGGCCAAGGGGTGGCTACCCGTGTCTCTCCTATGTGTTATATAATTTCTTATATGACCTTCTAACCATAACGATGTACTTCATTTGTTAAAGCATTACCCAACTGAAGCAACCTTTCTCACATGTGGCGTGGATCCATCTATTGATTTTCATCCTCGTGGAGACTTTCTTTCGAATAAAAAATGATCATCATATTGCACATATAATTTATTTCAGTATAAATTGTTCATCATATTGCACATTTATATGTGGGGTTGTAAATCAGGTACGAGTCATCAAATGCTAGTTTGAATAATGACATTCTCCCAGTTTGTGAGAGAATGGTATTTGACACAACAAAGGTTCAAGATCTAGTTCATTTAATCACACGAACCATGCTAAAAGTATATCTTGACATATCCTTAACATAATTTCTATTTTTCAGTTGTGTTATGCCTACTTCCGCATATCAAAATTTTGATAGTTGATATAAAAGTCACTATCTCATGTACTTACATTTGTATCCTTATTACAGTGAAATGGGTACTCGTAGATCTTCAAGAAAGTTTGAAACTATTATAGGTTAGAATTCAAAGGATAAATTGGGTAACTGGATCCCATTTCATGTGTTGATTGCATCTTGGGTTACTTTGGCTCCATTAAGGAATCAAATTTGGGCTAAAATAAGAAGACTAGATGATCTAAAATCACATTGGAAATGTGTAGTAAAGGCATTTAAGAGGAGCTAAAGGGGTGAAAAAGTGGAAAGGTTCTCATAGCTCATCTATACGAGTGCAGGGACATCCTCAAAGAGTCTATTTCCCAACAACAGAATTTTCCTCAAATTGGACTAAATTGTAAGAGCTCTTCCTTTTATGATCTTTGAAGACTTCTTCTAATTTTGTATTAGAGTATTAAAATATGAATTCCCTAGATTAAATGGATGCTTAATGTGGTTTATATTTTTAATATATAGGTTTGTGTATTTCAAAATTTTAATAATGGCAACCTATGGAAAGTCTTACTAGTATTCTAAGTGTTTTCCATTCAAAAATAGGGGAGTTACTCTATGAGGGAAATAATGTTGCATCATTGAGAGAAGAAGGGGTTTGGATTTATAAGTATGATTATTTTCATCCAAGTGGAGAAGAGTTGGACATATTTAAGAATCCAAGTTACCTATGCTTCATGAAATGGGTTTACTAAATTCTAATCCAACATTAATTGCTTGCATACATTTAAAACTAGTCTTTTAGATTCAATATGGTATCTGGCAGAAGGGTGGTGCATGTGTTCATTTTGGTATGCACTTGCCATTTTTGGTTTTTGTTGAAGTAATCAAGGAAGAGGATTCAATTCATATGAATAAGAAAACATATGTTTGTAGAAACCCCTCAAACATGTTATTATCTAAATTATTTTACTCTGGATGGAATACAAGATTACATATTGTGAATGGTGAGCAATTAAAATTCATGTTGACTGTAGAGACACTTCATTTTAGGTAATGTTTGACAATTTTCATTTTTCCTCTTCTTTATTTTCACAAGGTTTGATATCACTTTCTAGCAATTTTTTTAACCATATTTCTAATATGCAAATATTGGCTAAGAAGGAAAACTCTTTATGTTTCTTTTAAATTTCGATGGTTTAGGAAAATAAAGGATAATGGAAATTGGTCTTGCATGCCAATTGAGCAAGCTAACAATTATGGCACCCATTCTTATCTAATATCCATTGATGTTTTAAGGATGGTGCACATTTCAAAACATTGTCCATGGAAGAAAATTGGACTTTGTTTGAAGTTAGAAGGCACATTGAATTCGAAGAGGAATCAAGCTATGAGGATGACTTCTATTTTATTTACAATGGAAAAAGGGTGAGAAAATTTTATAGTTTATTTATGTGTGTGTTCATTTTGTAAAACTAGTTTCTTACTCACATATCAATGATTCCCTCTTGGCAGATTGGTAAAAGGCGAGAGAAGAGAATCATGTGCAAAAGTTGCATTCATACCATAAATTAGAAATTAGAGGAATGTGACAAAAAGTCATCCTATGTCTATCATTTCTCTCAATGGTATTGTAAACCAACTTATGTGGTCATAGATGTTTTGTAAGATTAGTTATAGTTGGAATTCTCTAGTTGCTAAACATGACAACTTACATATGGATTCCTATTTTTTCAAAATAAACTTTTGATAGATTGTAAAGTCTCTAAGAGAATATATGTACTAAATATGAATGGAATAATCCATCCATTGAAAAATTTGTTCATTTTCATTATGTTTCTTCATTTGATGTATTCTTCCATGGTGATTTTTTGAGAACCTGATTTCATTGTCATGTTTTATTCTCTAGTTGTTAAACATGATGGCTTATATGTGGGTTCTCATTTTTTTCAAAATAATTTATTGACGAAACGTGAAAAGTATCTAAGAGAACACTTGTATTGATTATGAATGGAATAATATCTCCATTGAAAATTTTGTTCAATGTCATTATGATTTCTTATTTTGATGTATTCTTCCATTGTGATTTTAAGAAAATCATTATGCTTATAAAATAAGAGTGTACCATTCAAGATACATTTACTCATGTTAACAAAAAAAATATATTTTTTCAATAGGAAAAGTCATTTTGTCTCAACAACTCTTCTTGATTAGAAAACCCATAAATTGTTTGGTTGTTTCTCTTCAGTTTACATAATAAACTCTCAGATAAATCGGAATGGTATAACCGATAGTTCCAATATAATACAATATGAGACAAAGGTGATGAAATTCGTTTTTTCTTCATCTTTGACATGTGCCAAGTACAATAGGTTGTGATGACAAATTTTTTTGTAAAGAGACCAGAAATGCATCCAAAGAGACACATCCACCACATATATTTTAAATTGCAATATTCCTCACAAATTTAAAGAGCATTGTGACAAGGATATGGTATATGTTGAAATGCCATGACAAATAACCCATTAAACTGAAATCATTAATCTGATAAATTATTCATGCAACACTATTACACCAAGTATTTGAACTAGAATTCAATGTTATCTCCACTAAACATACATTGCTGGATCATACATACAACATGTCTTATTTTCATTTCTACAAAGTTCACATTTTTTGAGTTAGTAGATCTAATGGTTTGGTCATTTGACACTTAACTTGTTAATCCCAAAGTTTTTTTTATTAGAATATGAATATTCTTTTCAGTATTCAACAAGATTGAATTCAAATTCCATGTTGTTAAATGGCACCTTAAGTGTTGAATGGGATTATGTTTGAACTATAATTCACAAGGCCAGTGGACGATGATCACAATTGGCATTTTGCAACATTTTGCAACATTTTCTTTCATTTTAATAAGTCCATGTCCATGTTTCATGTGTTGACTTAACTAAATTTCAACTTCCACTAAAACTCACACTCATGCTAACCATTTGAGCATTTAACATTCTATTGATTATAAGAAACCATTTTTGGTTGGGCCTCATCTTTGGGACATTTCCTTTCCCTTAATATTTTAGCACCTTCCAGGCAAGTTAGTTGTTTGATTAAGCTAAATCTAGGCTATGTTCTTCCTTTGTACCAATGATTAAGCTTAGGATTAATTCAGGGACTCCCCCTTTGGCTAGGATTCCCATGAGATTCACTTGATATCTAAGTATTTTCTAACAGTGATGGATAACATTGATATCACTTGTTTCCTCTCAATATTTCTTGCACACTAATTTTATTTGCAGTGTCAATATTTTTCTCGTTTTGGGGAATTTTGAATTTGACCATGTTTATTTTAACTGACACAAATTTAAATTATCATTGGGTGTTAAAAATAGAAACAAGAAATTTAAATTTAATTTTTCCTTGAACTAAATTGTGAATTAAATTGAAATTCTATTCTCATAACAACTTGTAATAGTTAACTAAGTTAAATTGACTTAGTTGGCTTAGGAAATTCAAGTTTGAAGTCTATCTAGAGTAATGTAGAGTGATCCCTAAGTTTTAGGGGCCCAGGTTGAGTTCTTTTGAGTTGTAATTAATTAACTTAGTCCAACTGAGATATAGTTAGTTAAACTAGTTCTAATTGTTGGACGAACTAGTAGGAGGTCTAGTAGTGGGGACGAGCACTAGTGCATCCTCAGTACCACACTAATTAACTGAAGATTCACTCATAAATAACTCATGCATGTTAGTTCATAGGAAGACCTAGTTGAGATTAGAGTTCAGGGACAATGTACTATCAATTGTATATTTTTTAGTTTTGTACAAATGGTGCATTCAATCAGTTGAGGGCCTATGGATGGATTGCACAATCATGGGTGCAGAATTTCCCAATTAATATGGGCTAATTCTCTCAGGAATTGTGCAAGGAAGTAGGGGCTTGGTAGATAGCATATTTGGCTAAGTGTTGGCTTAAGTTGGTTTGTGAAGCAGAGATAGATTGTACTTGTGTAAAAATTGTTCGGGTTGAACAAGCATTGTATTTTATTCTCAGATCTTCAGGTTAATGAAATATAGATAGTCGGGGTTTTAAAAGTTTCTTTCTCTAGAGAAATATTATGTTATGTGCAATTCAAATTATTTATTTTCTGCTTATTGTTTTCATCGATCAATTTTGGTTTCTACTGAAGTGTAGAGTAGATTCTTGTCTTGTTTTTTAGAATATCACATAAGTTGTTGAATCTACAAGTAAAAGTATACATGGTATCAGAGACAAAGACAATATAGAAGAGGATAATTAGAGTTTGTTATGAAGGTGAAATCGAATTTGGAGGTTCATACTTCAGAGTCAACAATATGTATTTCTACGGTTTGAGACTTGAGTATGCCTTGGAGGGTAACTAAAATTACATAGCTTGGAAGGACAGGATGGAGGCAGTGATGGAAGATGATGGCCTCAAGCAATTCGTAGATCATGACATTCCTAAGCCTCCAACATATGATGCTAAACATCTGGTTGAATGGAGAAAGTGTGGAGAAAAAGCGAGAAGGATTATCTTAGATGGAGTTTGAGATCACATTGTCTTGAGTCTCCATGGTAAGGACACTCCATATGCAATATGGAAGGCATTGAGTAACCTGTTTCAAAATAGTAGTGCCTATAAGAAGTTGGCACTAAAGTAAAAACTTAGAAATATCAAGATGGAGAAAGGCAACTCAATTCCAAAGTATTTGACCAAGATCACCCATTGTTGGGATGAGCTTGGAAGTGTCAGGATTATTGTTGCCAAAGATGATATAGTGAGCCTAGCACTCTTAAGACTTCCCAAGAGCTGGAATAGTTACTACGACTTAGTTAATGGGAGGGAGAAGCTACCAGATTAGGAGCAGTTGTGGTCCGAACTAGTACATGAATATATTCGACAGAACAACAAAGACATATCCTCATCAAAGGCTAATGATGAGGATAATTTCACCTTAGCAGGTAAGGTAAAGAAAGGGAAGGGGAATTCATCCCATTCCAAATCAGATTCTTGTCAGGGTGGCAAGAAGAAGGACATATCGAAAGTCAAGTTTAGTCATTGTCATGAGCTAGGACATTTTCCCACAAAGTGTATGCTCAAGAAGGCTAATAAGAAGCTTTGAGGAGGAGTAGTAGGTGAGGATCTTGCCTCATAATTCGAACTGGACTTTACCCTCATCGCTTGTATGGTGTCATCAATGATGGGTAATGTATGGTACCTGGATAGTGGAGCTTCTTTCCACATGACCGGTAATAAAGATCTCTTCAATAAATTGGAGGAGAAGGATCTCTAGATGCATATTGAGATGGGTGATGGCGAGAGGTATATCGCTACCGGTCTTGGTACAATTACCTTTTAGAGGGAGTCAAGTTCTCCCCAGACTTTGTGAGATGTTATGTATGTTCCTGATTTGAAGAAGAACTTTGTATATATTTCCATGTTGTAGGATACAGGCTCTGATGTGATATTTAGTAAGGGAAAGGTGTTCCTTTGTCAGATAGCCACAGGATAGTTGAAGAGGATAAGGGTTTGAGTAAAGAATCTCTACAAGTTGGAGGTATAAGATTGTGCAACCTTGAACCCGAAAGTAGAGAAGGTGTAGAGCTGAGACATCAGTGATTTGTGGCACAAAAGGTTGGGTCACTTGCACCACGACGCTTTGAAGATGATGTAGAAAATTTCTATTGGTCTTCCCAAGGGTACACTAGAGCAGGTAGACACATGAAAAGGGTGTACCTTGGGAAAATACACCAAAGCTTCCTTTCATGAAAAATATATTCGAGCACAAGTGATCCTCAATCGATTTCACTCAAATGTGTGTGGACCATTCTTGAAAAAATCCATGGCCAAGCACATGTATTATGTTATATTTGTTGATGATTTTTCTCGTAAGTGTTGGATCTTTTTCATTAAGAAGAAAGATCAGGATTTTGAAAAGTTTTGTGAATTTAAAGCACTGGTTGAGAAATACATTGGCAAGAAATTTAAAGCTCTCAGGAGTGATAACAATGGAGAGAATGTGTTGAATGAGTTCAAGAAGTTCTATGCATCAGAAGGCATTGGACAAGAGTTGATAGCCCCTCATAACCCACAACAGAATGGGGTCGCTAAAAGGAAAAATAAAAGCATTGTAGGAGCAACATGGGAGATATTGCATGATGAGGGCCTACCACTACACTTGTGGGATGAGGCATGCAACATAACTATTTATTTTTAGAACAAAATCCCTCATCAAATTCTTGGGATGAGTATACCAGAAGAGGCTTTTTCAGTGAAGAAACTAGATATGGGACACTTCAGTATTTTTGGTTCATCAATCTACTGCCATGTAACCAATGATGCACGTAAAACCCTTGAGCTAATAGATGAGTTGGGGATATTTGTGGGGTACACTAATACACCTCGCAACTATTGGGTGTACCATCCAACCAACAGGATGACAATGGTTCATAGAGATATAAAATTCAATGAAGAGAAGACCATGATATGTTCCCTTGGGAGGGAGCATTAGCTACATGTGAATGAGGAGATTTTAGCTCATAAGGAGGAACATGAGGATGATGTGGAGCAACCACATGTAGAGGATCAGGGAATGGAGACGCCCACTCATGCAGAGTCCTCTAGAGAGGGGAGAAAGTACACCATAGAGTTTGAAAGGTTATTGCATGATTCTAGAGAGAATGTGGGAGAACCCATATCACAGCACAGGAAAAGGAGGTCACCGGAGAGGTATACTAGCTACATGGATTTAATGATAGGATGTGTAGAGACTGATCTGTCCTCTTTTAAGGAAGTAGTGCAGCAACCAGTTTGGGTTGATGCCATGGTTGAGGAGTATGACTCCATTGTTAGGAACAATGTTTGGAATGTGGTCCCAAGACTCGCAGACAAATCAGTGGTGAGTTCCAAATGGATTTACAAGGTAAAGAAAATAGTGGATGGTAGTGTGGAGAAACACAAGGCCAGGTTTATGGCCAAATGGTTTTCTCAGGTAGAGGGGATTGATTATGATGATATACCTTTTCTCCTGTTGCAAGGTACTCATCAGTCAGATCAATTTTAGCACTGTCAGCACATATGGGAAGGAAGATACATAAGATGTATGTATAGACAACATTCCTCAACAACATGATTAAGGAAGAGGTGTATATCTTGAATGATTTGAGACCTTTAACATAGATTCTCATGTGTGCCGACTCAAGCGAGCATTGTATGGATTGAAGCAAGTACCTTGTACTTGATACATTAGGATCGATAGCTACTTCAATGGGTTGGGATTCACCAAAAGTGGAGCAAATGAAAACCTTACCATATTATGGTTGAAGGTAAATTGTTGATTATTGTTTTATATGTTGACAATTTTATTATGACAGGTGATGATAATTTGATCAAGTCTTGCAAAGAGGATATTTCAAGAGAGTTCAAAATGAAGGACTTGGGGCTCATGTACTAATTTCTGATTATGGAAGCGTGGAAAGGTGATGAGGAATGTTTTGTTCTTAGGGAAAGTATGCCAACAAGATACTCAAAAGGTTCCACATGGAGAGCAGTAAACCCATGGAGACTCCTATAGAAAGTAACTAGAGGAAGTAGGATGCTACTTCCGGTGAAGTAGTGGAGTCTGCTATTTGTAGGTAGCTTGTGGGTTCACTCATGTATTTGGAAAGCACACGATTGGACATGTTTTATGTAGTTAACCAGCTTAGTCAAGCAATAGTTAAGCCAACCAAGTTGTATTGGAAGGTAGAAAAACATGTGTTGAGATACCTCAGAGGAACTACTCAGTATGGTTTATGGTATAGACAGACAGAGGGAGTGAAGCTTCAAGGATTCACTAATGTAGATTGGGAAGGGAGTCCATCCGACAGGAAGCGCACATTAGGTGGGATCTTATGTATTGGGTCAACAGTTGTTTCTTGATACAACATGAAATAGAGATTAGTTGCACTAAGTTTAGGAGAAGAAGAGTACATGCCTGATAGTAAAGTAGCTTGTGAGGCTATCTAGATGAGGAAAATTCATGTTGGTTTGTTTGGTCAGTAGATGGATCCAACTACGATTTACTGTGACAATCATAGTTGTATGAAACTCTCTAAGAATTAATATTTTCATGATTAGTCCAAGCATATTTATATCTGGTATCATCATCTTCGAGATTGTGTGCAGAGGATAATTATGTTGTTGGAGTACATTCCCATAGAGGAGAAGGATGCAGATATTTTGAAAAAGGTTATGTCAAGATGCAGATTCTATTTTAACATAGACAGGATCGGGGTAGAAGATAATCCTTTTTTTCGAGAGGGAGTGTTATAGATAACGAGAAATTTCAATTTGATTTGTCCTTGAATTAAATTGTGAATTAAATCGAAATTCTATTCTTATAGCAACTTGTAATAGTTAACTAAGTTAAATTGACTTATTTGGCTTAGGAAATTCGAGTTGGAAGTCTATCTAGAGTCATATAGAGTGATCACAAAATTTTAGGGGCCCAGGTTGAGTTCTTTTGTGTTGTAATTAATTATCTCAATCTAATTGAGTTATAGTCAGTTAATCTAGTTATAACTGTTGGACGAACTAGTAGGAGGTCTAGTAGTGGGGATGGGCACTAGCGCATCCTCAGTACCACCCTAGTTAACTTAATATTCACTCATAAATAACTCATGCATGTCAATTCAGAGGAAGATCAAGTTGAGATAAGAGTTCAGGGACAATGTACTATCAATTGTATAATTTTCTGAGTTGTACAGATGGTTCATGCAATTAGTTAAGGGACTATGGATGAAATGCACAGTTATGGGTGGAGAATCTCCCAATTAATTATGGGATAATTATCTCAAGAATTAAGAAACGAAGTAGGGGCTTGGAAGGTAGGATTTTGTGATCTAGGTGGGTATTGGTGGCCATCCGCCAATTCCACTTGGACCCCCACCATTGCTTCTTTTAGTTTTTCAGTTTCCTTAATTGTAGCACAATTTACTATTTTTAGCAGTCGTTTAGGTCCTAAACTTATAGAGCCGTTTTGAAGCCCTAAACGACATTTTTTTGGAAATATACCACAACAATTTTTTGTCTAAAATCATCATTTTTGTCGTAGTCCTTGAAGAGATCTTTCCAATGGGCTATCATGCGCGTCAAACAGAGATAATATGACCAAGTCGCGACCTTGGGAAGTTGGCTGTCCAACTCACCCCAACGAGGCCCATAAACTCTTGGTGTTACATCTCCTCAGGTTATGGTTTTGGTTGTTTAGGGTTTGATCTAATTGTTCAATAATGAAAGGCCCTTGAACCTCATTATAAGGAGTTCAGAGGCATGTAGCCACCACATATCCTCTCAGAGATAAGCTACCATCACCCTAGCCACTTTACGTCCATTTCTGTTTGTAAGCATATTTCAGTATTTTACATTAATGAAATGAAGTATTATTTCCGCTACATCTCTGTGTTTATGGTTATCTTTGTAGTTTCTTGCATTCCTGTTTAAATCTGGATCAATGGTATTAGAGCAGTCTACTTTTTTTCTCTATTTTTCTTTGCATGTCCCCAACGAGGTCAGGCTATAAGGAGTTAGGGCTTGAACTGGCTTAACTTTTGCAAGACCGATCTTGCAAATCCCAATGGCCTCCCATGGTAGATGAAAAGAAAGATGAGGGGGCAGGAGATCCTATCAAAATCTTGCTCGAAGAAGCCCTCGAGGGACAAAGGAACATGATGATGGACAACTTTGCCCATATCCTTTAGCGGCTACCTAAGGGTGATGCATCGGCTTCCGACAACTACACTGGAAATGCCACACCATTTAAGGTAAAAGTTAATTTTGAAATCCCCATATTTGAGGGTTAGATAGATGTAGATGCCATTGATAAATGGTTAAATCTGCTAGAGGGTTATTTTTCTGTTCATGATTTTTCGAGTTAGGAAAATATTATTTTCACTCTTCTCAAAGCATCCCCCCACGTCAAGGACTAGTGGGAAACCTACTGCGAGCAGAAGGATGATAGTACAGGATCACTATTTTTAGTCGCATCCACTTGGAATTCATTCTGGGATGCCATTAATGAGCAGTACTACCCTTTCGGGAGCTATGAGGATCAATACATAAAGTGGACCACGCTGCGACAGGGAAGGCACCAAGATGTGCCAGAGTTTATCAATATTTTCCATACCTTTCGCACAAAGTTGGGTATCAAGGATACGGACAACATTTGGTACTCAAATACCACGACTGCCTGCATAAGTACATCCAAGAAGAAATAGAATTCCTGAACATCTCCTTGCTCGACACAACATACCGATATGTCATCAAGGTCAAGCAAAAGTTTAAATAGAAGAAGTGAGACTTTGGATCTGCGAATCCAAAGCAAGGGAACGGTGCCCCCAAACCGTAGAACAAAGGAAAAAACCAAGGTGGGGCGGCCCAAGACAACCCACCAAAGCTGCAAGCAAAGAACAATGTCACAAAGCTGAAAAAGGACACGGGAAAGTGGTGTGAGTTCCATAAGAGCTCCACTCTCAACACAAGTGAGTGTCGGGCCAAGCAGGTACTGGTGGCCAAGCTAAATGTTTCAAAATCAGATGCATGTTCTGACTTTGAGTCATAACCCGACAAGGGGAATGATAAAGGGAAGCAGATTATTGATGCGGAGCCCAACGCCACCGTTTCCACCATGAAGATCTAGAAGGAGGAACCCGAAGATCCAGAGGAGGAGGAGTGTCTCTTCCACTCCCATATGTGGGTAAAGGGTTCCCTGCTATAGTTCATTGTTGACAACGAGAGATAAAAGAACTTCATTTTGGCAGAGGTCATGAAGTGGTTGGTTTTACCGACCACAGCACATCCGCAACCGTACACCATTGGGTGGCTTCACTAAGGACAAGATCTCCGCGTGAGCCAGTACTGTCGCCTTCCATACAACATCAAGCCCTTCACGGATGAGGTATTTTGTGACATTTGTCCCCTTGGGAGTTTGTGATGTATTATTAGGACAACCATACTTGTGGAAGCAACATGCTATGTATGAACCAAGGCCCCATGCTGTTATTGTTACTTTCACAAATAAGTTGTATATGATACCAGAGGTAGCACCACCTACTTCCATCTCTTTGGTTACTATAAAAAATGTAGTAAGCTCATTTCCAAAAGTAGGAAATTTGTTTTCATGATGATATGCCCTCAAGGAAAGAAGAATACAGTGGCCACGACGTCCAGACAAGGCCCCTCCACATGACAACTATAGATGGACAAGGTCGTAGAGAAGTATGAGGACATCTTCACCTCCCCCGTAGGGGTTCCTCTACACTGTCAAGTCAAGCACTCCATCGATCTAACCCCAGGTGCATCACTGCCCAATGGACCAATCTATTGGTGGTCCATTCTAGAGAATGATGAAATCAAGAGGAAGATTCAGGAGCTGCTGTAGAAAGGTCACATCCATTTGAGTTCATCATCCTATGGGAGCCCAACCGTGTTGGTATAGAAGAAGGATGGGACTTGGAAACTTTCTATTGACTATCGAGTGTTGAACAAGATCACTGTCCATAATAGGTACCTGATCCCACGGATTGATGACCTCCTCGACCAATTGAAGGGGGTGAAATATTTTAGCACGATAGATTTGGAGTCATGATATCACCAGGTACCAATCAAACCTTGTGATGTGTGGAAGACTACCTTCAAAGCCAAGGAGGTACTTTTCGAATGGTTGGTTATGCCTTTCAGACTGACAAATGCTCCCGCAACCTTCATGAGGCTAATGGATGACATATTGTGGCCATTAATTAACTCATTTGTAGTGGTATACTTGGATGACATATTGATCTTCAGCCAGAGTTGGGAAGATCACCCTCACCACATCCGACAGGTTCTCCAAACACTGTGACAACACAAGTTATGTGCCAATTTGGAGAAATGCACTTTTGGCATGACCCAGGTTCAGTATCTAGGATACATTATTGCTGAATAGGGGGTGCATGTGGATCCACCCAAGATCCAAGTCATTCAGGATTGACCATCTCCAACCACTCTGACAGAGCTTTGTAGCTTTCTAGGTCTTGCCAATTTCTACCGTAGGTTCGTGTTGGGATTTTCTCATATCACTTGGCCCTTGAGTCAAGTCACCAAGGGAGGAGCGAAAGAAAAATTATTTTGGTCTAAATCTCAATAGAAGACATTCACAGAGTTGAAAGAGCACCTCTTCTTGACACCAGTGCTCGCATTACCACACTTGCAACAACCATTTGAGGTCGAGACAGGTGCCTCTGACTATGCTATTGGGGTAGTCCTTAACACGAGCATCCAGTGGCATATCATAGTGAGACACTTTCAGACACAATCTGGAAGTATCCCACTTATGAAAAAGAGATGTATTCCATTGTGCAGGCCTACAGACAATGGAAGCATTACATTTTGGGGAAGGAAATGGTCATCCACATAGATCACCGACCCCTGCAATTCATATAGATCCAAGGGAAATTTCAGAATGATCACCATCAGAAGTGGTCCACATACCTGCAACAGTTCCACTTGAATATCAAGTATAAGAAGGGCATCACCAATAATGTTGCAGATTGCCTCAGTCGACCACCGATCATGGCGTTAACCACCGTTCTCAACTCTTGTGGGCACGAAACTTCTGATTAGCCACTTCTCTACAAAAGTGACCTAGAATTTGGCCACACATATCAGACACTCTTGGAGAGTTAGCATGTTCTAGATTTTCACCTTCAGGATGCCTTTTTATGCCACTTGGGTCACCTTTGTGTTCCTTCAAGCGAGTGTGCCAAGATGATTTTGGAAACACAATATAGTCAGGATGCTACGCATTTCAGGGTCGAGAACATGGTGGCAGTACTGCAAAAGTATTTCTACTGGCCGAATCTTTGATAGGATGTCGGGAAGTACATCAGATCATGCATTTCCTATGCCATTTCAAACCGACCATCAAGAAGCAAGGCCTCTATACCCTGCTGCCTACCCCTAGTCGACCTTGGGAATCCATCTCCATGGATTACATGTCAAGCCTTCCTTCCACTAAGCATGGAAATGACTATGTTTTTGTGGTCATTGACAGGTTCTCAAAGATGGCCATTATGGTGGCCTGCAAGAAGAATATCACAATAGAAGCCACTACTAAACTCTTCTTTGAACGAGTGTGGGTACACTTTGGGATCCCATAGTCTATCATCTCAGATTGGGATAGTAGGTTCCTCAGTACATTTTGGTCCAGTCTCTAGTCGATGCTGGACACCAAACTCACTAAGTTCACAGCCTTCCGTCCTCAAACTGATGGCTAGATAGAGGTTTTCAACAGCATGATCGTACACATTCTGCGCATGTACAACTCAAAGCATCCACGTCACATGGGATGAGATCCTTCCCTATGTTTAGCATAGCTACAACCAGGATCTCCAGAGCTTGACTAGCCACAACCCTTTTTAGGTGGGCTTGGGATTCCAGCCACTATGTCCCATTGATGTGGCCATGCCATTTACAGCTACTCATGCAGATTCAGCTCATGTCCAAACTGAAATAGATAAGAAAAACAACTTCATTGAGCACATCCAACATATTCTCCAGCAGGTCCATAACATTCTGGAGAAATCAAATGCTAAGTACAAGCAGCAAAATGATCAACATCGGGTGCCACACAAGTTTTAGGTGGGCAACAAAGTCTAGTTGCATTTGCAAAAGGAACACCTTACCAGAGCCTTTCGAAAACTTAGACCACTTTTATATGGTCCTTACACCATTACCAAGGTTGTGGGAGACAATGCATTTGAGCTCAGCCTTCCCCCATTCCTTGGCCTACACCTAGTGTTCAACGTGGACAGCCTTCGACCATACTTTGCACCATTACAGGACACATTCGACATTGCACAACAACTCACACCCACAAAGTTAAATCCAGATTGCATGAAACAAGTTGCAACTGATTGGAGCATAGACACATAGATCAAGCACACTCACTAGCAGAATATCCAAGTGTATTGAGTTGTCAAAGCATGCCAAATCCTTCACCAGGGACCAAGCTTAGTAGAAGTTCCCTCATCTCATGGAGGAACTCAACTCAATGGGGACCATTGCTTCCTAAGGGGGGAGGAATGATCTAGGTGGATATTGGTGGCCACCCACCAATTCCACTTGGACCCCCACCATTTCTTCTTTCAGTTTTTTAGTTTCCTTAATTGTAGCACAATTTACTATTTTTAGCAGTTTTCAGGTCCTAAACTTCCAGAGCCATTTTGAGGCCCTAAACGACGTTTTTTTTGAAGTTTACTGCAATGATTTTTTATCTGTAATCATATTTTTTGTCATAGTCCTCGGAGAGTTCTTTCCAATAACTATCATGCACGTCAAATGGAGATAATATGACCAAGTCGTGACCCCGAGAAGTTGGTTGTCCAACTCACCCCAACGGGAAAGATAAACGCTTGGTGTTACATCTCCTTGGGTTAGGGTTTTGGTTGTTTAGGGTTTGCTCTAATTGTTCAATAATGAAAAGGCCCTTGAGCATCATTGTAAGGAGTTTAGAGGCATGTAGCTGCCACATCTCTTCTCAGAGATAAGCTACCATCGCCCTAGCTAGTTTACTTCCATTTCTGTTTGTAAACATATTTTAGTATTTTACTTTAATGAAATGAAATATTATTTCTGCTGCATCTCTATGTTTATGGTTATCTCTATAAGTTGTTGCATTCCTGCTTAAATCTGGATCAATTTGACTAAGTGTTGGCTTGAGATGGTTTGTGAAGAAGAGAGATAGATTGTAGTTTTGCAGAGATTGTTCGGGTTGAACAAGCATTATATTTTCTTCTTAGATATTATAATTAATGAAATATAGATATTATGGGTTTTTAGAAGTTTCCTTTCCTGTTTTGGGGAAAATTAGTGTCTTGTCGAGCTACTAGCCCTCTAGGTTTGATAGCTACCATAGAAACAACAACTTAAATCAGTTCAACGATTTCTTCTATGTGCAACAGATAAGAGAAAAATAAAGGAACCAACCTAGAACTTCTGCTTAATCCCTTGTTTGATCTCTCTCTCCCTTGACCGAGCTTGCAACTCCTCTCCATACTTAACCTGCTTGGAGAGTACCTGCACAAGTACAGCAACAAAGAACCATCAAAGAACCTTCAAAGCATCTTGATCTACTACAACATAAACATTACAAAATCAGATATATAATGAACAAATGATAACATTCACAATTGCACAATCATATGGAAGAAAAATTGAAGAACTTTATTAAATAGAAGGGAGAATTACAACCCAGTTGTCTGATCCAGCATCTTCCTCCCAGCTTCAATCCCTCTTCACCTCATGAAATAGCAATACCACACCAACAATACAATGCTCTTTCCTCAATTACAAACTATCAGCACTTCCTTGCAATTCACAATATTCCAGCCTCTGGATCTCTTAGATGAGGGATCCATTTATAGATGTGTGCAAGGGTGTAAGTCATCTCTGGGGTTTGATTAGTGTCATTCTACTTGTTACAATTGGTTCCACTTGGAGATTTCTTGGATCTCTTACTCGTCCTTGGGCAAATTTAGAGAGGCAAGTGGCATAGGAGAAGTTTCTATAAGATTCCATGAGAAACCACCTAGCAAACTATCTCAGACATTTGTCCATCCTCACCCATCGCACCCTGATAGTGTACCACTGAATATGCATCATACCCTGCCAGTGGAGCAGTCAATATGGTTCAGTTTAGGCCATTTCTTGATGGTTTCTCAGGTGTAACTTTTGGGGAATGATGTAATTAGATGACTAATCTCTTTTAGGGTATGAAACAACTCTTTTAGGGGTCAAAGAGGCCTATTTTATTGACATATAAGTTTGGGGTTGATGTGCCCAAATATGTCTATAATAGTTTCCCCCCTAAAGGATGAAGTCATAAATTTTGATGTCAGGTGAAATGCTTTATCATGAGGATCCGAGGTTTCGAACTGGAAGGTGACCTGCATAAGTTACAATACAATACATCATCATAATATAATTTTCATGATCTAGCTGAGGGAGGCATTCCCATGCCCAGCTTTATAAATTCATTTCGTGTACATAGATCAGATAGTCGTTTGTAGATGCAGACTGGTGATTCTTCAGATGTAGAGTCATCATCCTTGGTTCGAATGACTATCTGTGCAGCACCTTTGTACATTTGATGTTTTTATATCTCTGAATATATCGTAGCCTGGATGGATGAAACTAGATCTGGGATCTTCAAACTCGTTCAATCTTCACCCCATGTACAATCCATGTGAAGAGATGTTCTAAAGTCGAACATGGAAAGACATCGCCTGATTACTAGCCAATAATGTGATTAGTCTGACAAATCATTCACCTTTGTCTTTCACTTATCTTTACAACTAGGTGCACGCCCCCCGAGCTTCATTACATTCATTAGGCTACTCATGGTTATTAGGTGGATGCAATGAAGGTTCTTTTACGAGATCAAGTGAAAGACTCGACTTAGATTTTACGAGATCTAATCAAAGACTCGACTTGGAAATTTTGCTCCAAGGGTCCTTGTTTCATTTTTTAACGAGGTCGACACAAGACAAGGAACTCTGCTCAAGTTCCTTGTTTCATTTTTTAACGAGGTTGACACAAGACAACAAACTATCCTCGGACCTTCGATCACAACCCATAATAGGTCATGAAGAAGAGATCTGGTCTCAATGCCCCCAGTACATGATGTACAACATCACTAAAATGATTGTCAGTTGATGTAGGTATGGAACAGGTTGCCACATAATTAAACCCACGGCGGGGTTGATAACATTGGTATAAATGGACCATTTAGGTATGATGGTTGACTAGGAGCTATATTTGGATTGGGAAATAAAAGCTGGTCAACGGTGACAATCCTGCCTTCATGCGGGAAACAAATGACTCGAAAGAGTGTTGAAACAATGGCTACCATGTGATAAACATAGTCACGTCCAAGAAGTATATTGTAATCTAAAGGTCTTGGAACTACTATCACATTTAGATAAATAGTTTTTTCTTCCAAAGTGATAGGTAATTGACGAAGGATCCCTAACAATCGACTGGTTCCTTTGTTAAAGCCCAACAGATTCTGTGTAACAGGCACAAGCGGTGGCAAACCGAGTGCTTGCCAAGCAGTTGAGGAAAAGATACTCACTGATGTACCTTCATCTATAATAGTGCCCGATACAATAATTTTACAAACTTGTACTATGATCTGGAAAGGCACATAAGAAGGAAAATGGGATCCTACCAGTCGATTCCAATCAAAGGAAGTGACTAGACTACTTGGAGGGGGTACCATAGAAAAGGGAGAATTAACCCCTTGAGTTACGAGAACTGGAGGATTTTCCTGTTGTCTTGATGGAACAGGTGGATTTCCCCCAAGCATATTTGAATCTGAGGTAACAAAAAGAACTTGAGTGGTATGATTTTCACTCTCTTCAGGAGAGGCACGATTAGCTGAAGGTGAAATCGGGTCAGCTGTGACTTCAATCTGTTGATTTCGGTCGGGTATAGACTCATATGATTCACTTTTAGAGAGAGTGGTTTCAACCGTTGCTTTATTTTTGTCAGTCAGTTCATCAACTAGTGAAGGATTTAGGAAAGTTTCCTGTAACCAGATGGAAGTCACTGCGGTGAAGCAGGGCAGTTATCCAACACTCTTTTGGCTTCATCCAAAAAGGGAAAAAGGTGAAGGGAATGATTACCTTTACATAACCTACATGGAATTCTGACCTTTCCCTTCTGTCCATAAACTTTACTATCACTAGTTCATGGTGTGTTACCAACATGATCTCCAAAGGTTGAAGACACGAGATGATGTGAATGGGAAGACCATTCTTTCAAGATTTGAGGAAATAATGGAAAATTTCGATGAAAATGATCTTCTGCACAAATTATGCATGGATATTTGGTTTTGCGAAGCTTAATGGACATTTTTTCATCAAATGTTGCATTCAAAGCAATGGCTGCTTGGTTGCCGCCTTGTTGAATTGGCTTCTTCTTCTTCTTCTTCCCTTCCTTCTTCTTCTTAGCCACCTGGTTACTAGTGCCAATACTTTCACCAAGCGAAGAGGAAGAGGGGGAGGGAGAAGTAAATGAGGAAGAAGGCAAAGGGTCAACTTTAGGATCAACTGGAGGTTGATTTTGTCCAGTTGAAGGTGTACTCGATTTCAGAGAAGTCTCGACATTTTGAACCACGGAGGTTGAAAACAACCATACTTGTAGGCCAATGGTAAGTCCTGAAAGGGGTAATGTAGCCATATAAGGAGCACAAATATTTCCCCAAGAAGGAAAAGGACTAGGATTCCCCTCAAAAGGGATTCCTTGATTGGTGTGCTCCATATTTGTCTCCATTTATCTTGACCTAAGATCAACTAAGGAATAGGGATGTTATTTCGAATTCAATTAATTTTAAATATGCTTTGACACGACTTTTCTTTTTTAGTTTTTAAGAGTCAAGAAAAAGCTAAATATGACTCTAGTCTCCTTCAATTTTTAATGAGCCTAAAGTGACAAGTGCTCAGATGGACCCTTTCTTTTAAAGAGTTGAAAAGGAATGAAAGTGACTACTCTGGAAAATCTAGACAGAGGGATTACCAAACCAATCACAAAACTGCAATATACACCTTGGTGATAAATTAAAGAGAAATTACCAAGGACTTATGTACAATAGTCAATCTTCCCGAATGCCATGTTCAGTGCATTGCGATCAATAAGGCGACAGACTTCGCTTCCTACGGATAAAGGATATAAGCCTACTGTGGTCTCCTAATATATACACGACAGTACGGGGAGCACAAGTCCATGCTAGCACTTGTCGTATCAAGGAGGAGAATCACCCGACCTTCAATGAAAATGATAGTTACTAGCTTTAATGACGTCGGAACACATCTCTAGCCAAGACCTCTAGATGTGTTGCGTTAAGTTCCAAAGTGTTGTTAGGTTCATTGAAATTTATTTTAAAGTTGATCTTGTTTAAAGTTTTCCTTTCAATGGTTCACAACGTGATGATGATTTTGAAATTCCTAAAATGCAATCTACAATGATAAACAATCTTTGTTTATTTTGAGCAATAAAAATCCTAGCTACTAGGGAAAGAAGATTACAATTCTTTCAAACAAAGAGCAAGGAGCACACACTAGTGCATTTTCCTAAATCATTTTTCGCACACAAACTAAAAAATGCTAAATTCAAATGCATGCATTTGTTTTTGTTCCCCTTAATGTGAAAAATTCCAAAAAGGAAAACTAAATGTAGCAAAGATCTGAAATATTTTACTCAAAGCGATATTTTTGACAATTTCTTTTTCAAAAGAGAAAGGAAGACTAAATGACACTTTTCAATTTTGAATAAAATTTCTTTTGAAACTTTGAGTTTAAACAAATCAAACCAAATACATATCTAAAAGTACAATCGACTATCTAGGGAAGGAAGAATCCACGACACTTCTCTTTTGACACAAAACGACAATTACAATACTTTTTGTATCAAAGCGACAGATTGATTTAAGCAACTTTTCGACAAAGGATTGTAAATGATGAAAAAATACATAAAAAAATTCACTAATCCTAATCTAAAGGAGGCTGATCTATGTGATGCAAGCAGGCTTCAGTAAGGAGGTATTATTCATAAGCAGCAAAACAACTAAACAAAACTGAAAACAAGGTCAAAAACCCCCAATTTCTAGAATGGAAAAAGGTTCAGTCAGTCATCGCACCTAGGCTTCACAAAAATATGAATGCATCACACTTACTACAATCAAGAGGTGTGATGCATATTGGGTTGCAGTGACAGACAGTGTGATGGGCCAGGAAGCGCAACTGAAGTGGGTTTTGGCTCAGATGTGCAATTGTTTTCAATGAGTTAGGTTGAGCTATGATGAAAAATAAAGAGCAAAGTATAGAAGGAGGTCTTGAGAGGTTACTGAGCTACCAAAAGGGCATCTAGGATGCTTGTAAGTCAAATGTTTAATTCATAAACTAAACCAAAGATTGACTGAAGCAACATTCATCTACTATGCAATTGTAGAGCAAGAACAAGAGCAGTTCAAAGGCTACCTGGATGACTTCAGGCTCTGTCTATAGTTTATAAAATAAAAAATAACAACAAACAAACATCTAATCATCCCTAGCGGAGTCACCAATTTGTTTCGGGGAAAACTAGTGTCTTGTTGAATGACTAGCCCTCTAGGTTTGGAAGCTACCCTAGAAACAACAGCTTAAAGCAATTCAACAATTTCTTCTATGTGCAATAGATAAGAGAAAGATAAAGGAAACAGCCTGGAACTTCTGCTTAATCCCTTGTTTGATATCTCTCCCACTTGACCGATCTTGCAACTCCTCTCTGTACTTCACCCGCTTGGAGAGTACTTGCACAAGTACAACAACAAAGAACCATCAAAGCATCTTGATCTACTACAACATAAACATTACAGACTCGGATATATAATGAACAAATGATAACATTCACAATTGCATAATCATATGGAAGAAAACTTGAAGAAATTTATTAAATAGAAGGGAGAATTACAACCCAGTTTTCTAATCCAGCATCATCCTCCCAGCTTCAATCCCTCTTCACCTCATGAAATAGCAAGGTCACACCAACAATACAATGCTCTTTCCTCAATTACAAACTATCAGCACTTCCTTGCAATTCACAATATTCCAGCCTCTGGATCTCTTAGATGAGGGATCGATTTATAGATGTGTGCAAGGGTGTGAGTAATCTCCAGGGTTTGATTAGTGTCATTCCACTTGTTACAATTGATTCCACTTGGAGATTTCTTGGATCTCTTACTCATCCCTGGGTGAATTCAGAGAGGCAAGTGGCATAGGAGAAGTTTCTAGAAGATTCCATGAGCAACCACCTAGCAAACTGTCTTGGAGATTGTCCATCCTTGCCCATCACATCATATAGAAGGCCTAATCAGTATGCATCGCACCCTGACAGTGTACCACTCAGTATGCATCGCACCGTGCTAGTGGAGTAGTCAGTATGGTTTAGTTTAGGGGATTTCTGGATGGTTTCTTAGGTGGAAATTTTGGGGAATGATGTAATCAAATGACTAATCTCTTTTAGGGTATCAAACAACTCTTTTAGGGGTCAAAGAACCCTATTTTATCGACATATAAGTTTGGGGTTGATGTGCCCAAATATCTCTATAACATTCCCTAGATAAATATTGTGTTATGTGAGATTGAAATTCTTCCTTTGCTACTTATTGTTTTCATCGATCAATATTGGTTTCCACTAAAGAGAAGAGTATATTCTTATCTTGTCTTTTAGCATATCAGATAAGCTATTGAATCTACAAGTAAAAATCTACATTGGGTGTTAGATTCAAGTTTTATCTTTTAAATATATCTTACCTCATCACAGACACAAGCATTATTTTTTATTCACACTTGTCATCTCATTTTAAATAATGTTTGAGATGTTGTGATGTCAAATTGGCACTGCCATGAAATTGAGGATTTTATGGTTACAGTTGACTTCCAATAATTAGGTTGTATCAATTTAATACACCTTTAAAGTTGGTTAGAAGTTGGATTTTCTTCTATGTATCTAAATTTCAAATATAGTAAGGGGCATTTTTTACCACTTGAAATTTAGGTATGGCCTTCTATCATGTCAGTAATATTTGCACCACTTCTAGAATAGTTTCCTTTTTCCATTTCTCAACCCTCCTTCCTTGCTCTTCCTTTTGATGTCTTGTTTTTTTATCTCTTATTGGAGTTCGTTTCCTAATTTGACAACTTTTCTATCTAAGAAATACACAGTTGAAGAAATGAAACTCATTCAGTGCTCGATGATAGAGTTGGGTCTATGTCTAGAGATTGACAACCCATTATTGGAAACTCCTGTTAAAGTGACTTGTATTAAAAGTAAAGTCATTAGATATTTATTTTATTGTAGATAAACAAGATGTTATCTGCATTACAAGAACCAGTTACATGATGATATCATAGGCTTCCTTTTAAAATTTCCATGTTCAATGTTTCCAAGATGAATATTATGTTTAGCACAATAGACTGTACATGTGTGAGTATTATTATGTGTGGGACAATTGAAACTCTTTTCTTCTTACCATATAATTTGTGATATTTTGTAGCTTCTATTTTGGGGTACCTATATTGAGCTTACTCCTCACACTAAGGAACACTGTTCTTTTTTACTATATACACAACCAGGGGTAAATGTATGTATGTTTATATGTATATATTTATCTATTTAGGTTTTAATACATCATGTGTGTATTTTGAAGCCATTGTGTAGAAATTCCCACTTCTAAGATTCAACATCCAAGGTTAAAAGGAGTTTAATTAAATTCTTTAGGTATACTGCTGACTATACATTTTTTCTATCACTATTGGTTATGCTGACAAAGAGGTGATTTCATTAGGTACATTGTTTTGTTTTCCAAGAGATATGTTTTTCTAGTGTCTAGGAGGAAGACAACCTAGAAGAAAAAGTCTTTATTTATCTATATAAGTTTGGAGGCATGATGTGTGTGTACTATTTTTAAGAAACTATAAAGAGAATTCCATGTCACATCCATATTCAATGTCCAATAAGGAGTTTGATTAAGAACTTTAGGCTGATTGTTGAGTACATGTTGTCATTACAACTATTAACTATTATGTTTAGGAGGTGATTTAATTTGGTACATTGCACTGTTATGCCTAGTTAGATGTATTTCCTATGTCTACAAGGAGACTATTGATCCAAGAAAGAGCTTCATTCAAGTCAATTTCTGCAATTTGGAAAGTTATTTTGAAAAGTGCTTGAGGTATTCAAAGACCACTTTTAGAGGGCGATACATGCTCTCTCTGAAGTCAAAATTTCCCAGGAGACACAAATTGTAACACCCTCCTACCACATCTACCCAAGTAACCAACCAACCAGGGTAAACATGCGACGAGAGTCTACTATAATTGGATTCAACCTCATATGTGACCTTACGGAAATGGAATTGATAGAAACAAAATTAAAAAGACCTTCCACATCAACTATATGACCCCCAAGAACCATGCCAACACTTTAAGAAGCTTTCCCCTATGTCCCATTGAAACTTATGATCACTTTCCCTCTAGACGCTCTCATGCTATGGGCATGCTTGCATCTAGGGACCTTTGGACACTCTCACAAGCCTACATTCCAACATCCAGTGACCAATTTGTCTAGCTCTGTGCCAGCGTCCCTAGGATTCAAGCCACCTTTTTCCACCCAGAGCTCAGGTCACTGCTGAGAATGGAATGATATCTTAAGAGAAGTAAAATAACAGGGAAACAATGAAGTAGAAGAAATTACTTAAACAAGCCCTTAACCTGACCCCTACTAGCCATGAAAGGAATTTCATCAAACATATCACAAACATGTAATATACAAGTGTAAATAACATAATTAAGCATAGGGATCTCATACATATCTAGGAATCTAAAAACCATTTTTCCCTCATGTCTTTTGCTGTGTTATCATATATTAGGTCATAGATACATTGTCCCTTCATTTACAAGTAAAAACATACTGAGAGCCATACATAGCTTCTATCATAAAACAAACATATAACCAACATAGTAACAACATAAATACCATAAATATATCATCCATAAAATCCACATATAAACCAGTACATTTACACATGAAAACCAAGGGAATGAATTTCGCATTAATGAATGAAAAAACCAACCGGAGATGTGACTAAAATGTTCCACCCAACCATAGATTGGTTGAGCCAAGTCTCTCTTGAGCTAATCACCCCCATATCATATTCCAAGCATGAACGTGGGACTCAAAACCAACTAAAAAGAACCAAACAAGCATGGATGGTATCAAAGTTCTCCGCCTACACCATGAGGAATTTGAGTGCCTCGTAGTCTATCAGGATTTAGCATAATCCCTATTTTGATCCAGGGATCACTAGGACCTGCACCAATACCCACTCTCAAGGCTTTATTGTACATCCCATCCTGGGACTACTAGGCCCAACGGAGAGTAATCCATCTCTTGGCTTTATCGTATATGTTGCCATTCACCGACAAGGATTCCTAGGCCCACTAAGGCACACAATCCTGGCTTTACCCTAACCTATAGTCTGGCTTAGGTATTACTAGACGAGTGGCTTTACTATGATCCACAGTCTGATTCAGGGATCACTAGGCCACGTGTTTTTCATTTCAGATATCCACCCCACTAGCTTTGAATCCATCTGAAAATACAATTCAACCAAAGTATGAGAAAAATCTCATCAAGGCTATCAGGAAATGGAAATGTTAGGCTGAAAACATTGTCCGACCTAGAAAAACCCATGCCATGACAGAAAACAACCACATGCAACACTAAGCATGCCAAATCTAGCAAGGAAAATACACATGAAAATCGATACGTGTAATGAATCCTATTGTAGTTGCTTGATCCTGCCTTTCCTTGCTTGATCTTTGCTTCCTCTTTCCTTCTTTTCCTTTCTTGATCCAATGCCAAAGTTCTCCAAGAAAACTCTAAGTGTCCAAGAGTGAGAGATAAAGAGAGAATAATGAGAGAGCTCCAAAACTGAACTGACAAAATGTTACCAATTGATCCTCAAAAACCTTTTTATGAATGAGGCCTATATTTTCTTCATTTACCATTATTTTTCTTAATTTTTCTCCTCACATGCAACCTGTGACATTTCACCTCCATTTTCTCCTAAATTCCATTATGTTCATAAATAAATGTGCCAAAAACGCCATTTTTCCTTTCCAAAACCTTAGCCATTTCCTTTGAAAATTTCCTTATCGATAAAAAACTAAATGAACCCCCCCATGATTACTTGCCCAACATTTAGCTTGGAATAAGTGTCCCATCAACCATGGTTATTAATTTTGTAACTTTTATTACATGGAATTTTTACCAGGGTTGTTACAGAACTCTTTCCCTTGGGGGACACCGTCCTTAGTGTTCAATCACACATATAATTTAATGAACCACTGGAAAGAAAACATATTTCTAATGGATATTTATAACATAACTTGATGTAGTATATATAATGATCACCTTGCTAAGTTCCAACCCACATGAAAACATAACAACATGATATCATAGTAACATGGCAATATAACAACATGTCAATCATAAAGATATGACACCCATATCGCTTATTGGAGCTTTATAGAATAGCTCATAGCGGTATTTACATCCATATATATATATATATATATGTACATATAGAAATATCACCAAAACATACACCAAAACATATACTAAAACACTACTTCAAAACATATACCAAAACACCCTATCAAATTTCCTTTGCCTCAACCGGAAAACAAGGAAAGATACATGGTCTGCATCTGATCCGTCATCTCCCATGTGGCTTCATCGAGCCCAAAGTGCTTCCATTGCACCTTAACTTGTTCAATTTCTCGTTTCCAAAACCTGAGCACCTTTTTATGCAATATATATTGAGGTACTGGCTGGAATTATCCATCTGGTTCAACCTGCAATACAGACCAATCAATCACATGATCAACATCAATAAAATACTTCTTAAGCAATGATACATGGAGAACATCATGGGATTTCATTGTTGAAGACAGTGCAAGTCAATAGGCTATTGGTCCAATCCTCTCAATGATACTGAAGGGTACACAAAACCATGGTGCCAACTTGGCACATGATGCAATTTGTAAGGATATATTCTTGGGTTTGATGTGAAACTACACTTGTTTCCCAACCTAGAAATCCTTGAATAACCTATTATGATATGCATAAATTTTCTGCCTATCCTGTGCTACCTTTAGATTTTTCTTGATCACCTGCAATTCCTGTTCCATGTCTACCAACATTTCTAGTCCAACAAGTACCATGTTTACTGGATCACTCCAGCTTATGGGAGTATTACAACTCCGTCCACACAATGCCTCAAAAGGACTCATCCTCAATGAATCTTGATAACCATTGTTGTATGTGAACTCAAAAAAGGGAAGATACTCCTCCCACTTCTGCTGTTGATGCATCACATGCATCCTCAACATGTCCTCCAATATCCTATTGATGCTCTCCATTAGTCCATCAATCTATGGATGGTAAGATGTATTGAAGACCAACTCTATCCCAAACCTGTAAATAACTATTTCCAAAAATTGGAAGTGAACTTTGCTTCCCTATCTGACACGATATTATTCAGAACACCATGCAATCTGACCACATCTCTGATGAATACCTGTGCTACATCACTAGCTCAGAATTTATACTTCATTGGGATGAAGTGTGCAACCTTTGTCAACTTTCCCACAACAACCACGATGGAAGCATGTTGTCTCGCTGTCTTCAGAAAACCTGTTATGAAGCCCATGGAAATGACCTCCCATTTCCACTATGGAGTTGCGATCGGTTGTAGCAGTCCACCTCAATGTTTACACTCTGCATTTACTCTTTGACTATCAAAACACCTAGCCACAAACTCTGCTACATCCCTTTTTGGGTTCGACCAATAATAAAAATTTATTCACTGCAGTCAATGTCTTCTAATAACTTGAATAAGGTCTCGCACGAAACTCTCTCAAGATCACCTTCCTGAGATCACTAATATATGGAACATATATCATGTCTTTGAATCTAACCAATCCATTTGTTGTAAGATAATAATCCATATCCCATTCACCTGTACCTGTACCCATACTACCGCCTATACTTGCACCTATATTATCACCTGTACCTATACCAATACTCTGCTACATCCTGTGCACAATATCCATATACCTGACATCCTACTAACCTACCTACAAGATCCTATCCTGTAAGTCTATCCCATAGGAGCTCATAACTACTAAGTGATTTACTTGTATTTGCCTATTGAGAGAATATGCCACCCTATTCTCTTTACCTTTGATATATATGATCTAAAAATCAAACTCACCAATCATGGCAAACCATCAAGCTTGCCTGGCATTCAGATTCAGTTGGTCAAACAAATATATCAACCCAACGTGATCACTCATCAGGAAAAATCTCCTGTGAAGAAGATAGTTCCTCAAAATATTCATTGCATGTATAATCGATGCTAACTCTAAATCATGCATCGAGTAGCTCTGCTCATGCTCATTTATTTTTCATGGCTCATAGCATACCACCCATCCATCCTGCATAAGCTCTCCACCAAGTCCTCTCTTGCAATCATATGTGCATACTACAAACTCTTTTTCTAGATATGCAAACTGTAGCACTGGTGCATGTGTCAACAACTGCTTAAGCTGCTAAAAACTAGCCTCACACTCCTCTACCCATTCGAACTTATTACCTTCCTCTCCAATTATGTGATAGGATAAGAAATTTATGAGAAGTTCCTGATGAACCTCCTGTAATAGCCTACCAACCCCATGAAAGATCTCACCTCATCGACACTCTTAGGAGCTACCCACTGCATGATGACCCTTGTCTTCTTTGGATCTACTGCATTCCCTCCTTAGAGACAATATGTCACAAAGTAGTGTACCTCAGTCTAAAAGAAACTACACTTGCTAGAAATTCAAGTGCACCCACTTTAAATGAAGAAAAAATGTTAGGATTACTAGGATGGGTAAGTAGTACAAGGTTGCAGGAATGGAGAGCCATCACCAATTGGCTTACTAAGTGAAAAAACTCATGCCACTCAGGGTATTGGCATCAAAAGCAAAGAGTGAAGGACAAGCATTGGAAGAATGTCTAATTTCCCCATTTTCCCCCGAACTTCATTTTACTAACACCCACAAGGGCCTTGACATCTGCTCAGGTGTCCAGTCCCACCTCATTTCATGACAAACCACTGGGTCAAACCATGAAGTTCAAACATGAAAAGAAGCCACATTTTTTATGTAAAAAATCTTTCTCATCATTTCATTTATCCTCAAAATCCTAAGTTATGTTTTACCTATTAGAACTTAGTTGTACCCCTTCATTCACCCCATAAAGCCATATTAACCACTAATGTACTATTTAGCTCCATAACTTCCCCTTTCCCCAATTCTATTAGAATCTATGGAAAATTTCCCAAAAAATAGCTATAAATACCCTCCTCTTAGCACTATAGCTATATAACCCTCCTTTGGGGAAATATCAACCTATCTGGGGTTGGTATTAACCCCTTTGTCCCTAAACTGTGGCTTCTTTTCAAAAAGCTATGGTTAAAACCCAAAAATCTGATACCCCGCCCTCATTTACCCATGTACCCCTTTTTCCGTCCTAAACCCATTTTATTATAAAGTTTTTAAAATAAAACATTTAAATAAAATGCGCGTTTAAACCCATGAAAACCCATAATCCTAAAGTTTCTACCCACCCGCGCGCCCAAATTAATTAAACATATTTTAATGTTGGGGTGGGTCCCCCTCACATAACGCGCCGGCATATCACAATCGCCGCCCGCCGCACGATCTTCCGCCCCGCCCATCCAACAGCGGGCGGTCAATCTCATAAACAAGCCGCTTGACCTTTTGCGTCTGGGGGATGGGCGGTATTGCCGTCGTAACCCCGCCACGCGTCAGGCGCCCGCGGTGTTCGCTGCCCCCCCCCCCTCCATACCGCTTACTGCCCTCAGGCCTTCCGGGGAAACCACTTACCACCTTCTCCCCACGCTAACGTCACGCCCCCGTCAGTGTGACATCACTCATCCTTGCTGCCACCAAGCCTCCACGTCGCATCCTGCCACCGTGTCACCCTGTCCACCCTGCCACCGTGTCACTGCCACCTGGGCACCCACGCCAGCTACCACGTCACCCATTCGTACCCGGGCCCATGGTGACATCAGCATGACGTCATCACCAAAAAGGCGCATTTATGCCAAAAATGCATAAAAAGGCGAGAATTAACCATTATTTCTCATTGTTTTTTACTATTTCTGGAGCTCCTCTGCATGTGAAAATCAACGTGCAATGGTCAAAACTCAAAAGCCACCCACCAAAGTTGTTTCTGCCTCTATTATCAACCTGAATACTTGCAATTCGACTGGTGCAAACAACCTCCCACGCCATAAAAACCAGGTATTTGCCGCAGGCGTCCTCTTTACCCATTGTTCTCCTTTGCTATCCTGACTTCCTACATAAAAGCTCTGTCAAAAGCTCCACATTGATAAATTCACCACTGAAATTTACTGAAGAAGCCACTGAAACCGATGCACGACAAAAAGCTTGAAGAAACCCGTGCCTCTCTGTAAAATTCACAATTTCACCACAAAAAGAAATTGAAGGAGCCGAGCTATCGGCTAGAAAACTAAATTAACAGTTCCCTCACCCCTGCTAAAGAAATTCCCTGCAAGTAACCAGCTAATTAGCTCAACACACTCTGGTTCTTCAAGATAGAGTGCCCCACAGATTCATTAAGCCTGTAACAGCCTCCTTGCACTGCCAAACTGCTCACTACAAACAGAGATTAGCAGCGTTCCTCAGCATTTATATTAGGCTTGAAATCCAGTAAACATCCAGTTAAAAATCAGACAATGGCCACTCCAACTGCTTTGGATGTAGCTCCTATAAATCCACCTAACAAAGAACTGGAAGCCATGCCACTGGTGGACAATGATGCCCGCATTACAGACTTTTTGGCATAGAGGAATCACTTACAAACATATTTCCAGCTAAGAAACAGTCACTTGGACAACAGTGACCTGTATGGCATCTGGGAATCCAATCTAGCCACCTACTGCCTGCCTTCTGTGAACATTTTCCCTGAAGTCATCCACCTCTGTGCAGAAAACTATGACCAGAAACTCAGAGCTGTGAAGTCTCCATCTTGGAGCATCCTCTTTTATATAACACCAGATTCCATCAACCAAATGCTGAACTACAAGCAGACCCAACTGCTATACCCCTTCTCCATGAACTACTTGCTAGATGAGGGCTCCAAGCTCTCTAGCACAGACATTGCTGCAATAGCCAGGAAATTCATGAAGGCAGACTTCCAACCTTCTGGGCCACCCCCTTTTTCTTATGAAAATTTCAATGAGGTTGGCAAGCTGCTAGTAGATATGCTAACCTCTATGCTGGGGTTCACTACAAATAAACATGTTGATCTAACTGTGCTGGTCATGCTCTCTGTATATAGCCTTGTGAAGCCCCCTGCTATGAAGTACAATTATGCCAAGTACAATTCCAATAAGATACATGATCAACTATCAAGATTGAAGAGGGAGGCAATATTCAAGTATTCCTCATACATCTATCACCTATTCTTGTACTATCAAATAGATTGCTTCCAGTGCCCAATCAAGAAGCTAGACTCACAGGGTGAGAGGAGGTCTGTTATCTTCTGGTCTTCAGTCTTCCACCAAGTCCAGAATTCCCCCTACTCATACTGTGAATTCATTGATCAGTTTGTGTATCCAGTCACATGCCTCTTAAAGAGGACCCCTCCTATCAGATTGTCCAAGGATATGCAGAAAATCTTGCAGCTATCCAGGAGTTACAAGATAGGTGATTGGTACTTGTACCAAAATCACACAGTCATCAGAATCTATGGTTGTGAGCTTTGTCCCTACAAGCTCCCAAAATATGTGCCCATGAGGCTATTTGCCCTGCAATACTACAGACAACTTATAAACTCTGATCTTACACACTTTCGCAGTGCCAAAAAGAAAGCCAACCTAAATTTCAGAGACCACCTAGGCCCATTTGTCATGAACAAGAAAGAAGGTCGGCAAGAAGTTGATCAAATACTAGGGCAACAGCTCAAACTCAAAAGAAGCTTCTGGTGGGTCCCTTATGACCCTAAAGGTTTCCTCAGTGCCAGGAGGGTCAAATATAGGCTGCTAGCCTATAAGCATTGCCCATACCCACAAATACAACACTTTTCTAACCAAGATGAATGGGTACCTGACTCAATAGTAGAGGAATTCACTCAGGAAGAAAAAATGGAGCAGACTGTAAAGGACTTGGAAAAAACTCTTGACTTAGATTCTTGTCAACAGGTCTTGTTCAAACAACCAGTCCAAACAGAAGAAGGCACTTCTACTTCTCCAGCTGTACAAGACACCCAGTAAGCTCCAGCAACAACAAATATAGCAAAGGGAAAGAAGAAGATGGATGAACAGCAAGAGGTAGAGACAAGGCAACCCAGCACATCAAAGGATCAGCAATCAGAGCAAGCCCCTCCACAACAAACTGAACAACCTCAAAACCCGGTTTTGCAGACTCCTTTCAATGATGAGAGAGGGAAAAAGAGAGACATAGAGGAGGTCACACCTCCAACAGGGTCATCACAGCAACCAGAGGCCAAGACGCCGAGGATAGACCCTGAAACAGAAGAAGGAGACATAAGTGAAGAACGGACAGAAAGCCACAACAGAGAAAGGAAAACAAGGTAGCAGACTGCCACTAGCTCATTTCAGCTAGAACAGGCCCAGCAGCATACCACAGAGGTGTCCTCCTCAAGACAACAGGGCAAGAAACTAGCTGCAGTCAAAGAAGGCTTCATAGAGATCAAGGCACATAATGAATTGGTAAGAGTGCAGCTCTAGGAGCAATTCCTGAAGACAACTCCAGCCAAAAAACAAAGGCTGATGGTTGCCTATGATCTGAACGAAGAAAAGATGATCTTCACCCATCTGAAGCCTAAAGTCCCACATCCAAAGACCCCAGTAGATTACTACAGAACAAACCTGGAGGTCTTTTCCAAAGACATACACCTCATGGATCAGATTGAGCTACACAAACAGAATGGGGAAATGGTGTATGCAAAACTTGCTGATAGGGCAATGCTGGCCCATCAACTAAAGGAAGCCCTAAAGAACACAAACAGGAAGCTTGATTTTGAAATATTGTCTTCCTCTGCAAAAGACAATAGAATAAAGAATCTAGAGGACATAATAGTTGATTTGGGACATGACCCAAAGGATCCAAAGGGTGTTAGAGCCCTTATGAAGAAGAAAGAGGATGACATTGTTGCACTAAGAAGGCAGGAAAAATTGCTTCCTACCATTCACCCTCAAACAACAGAACTTGCAAAATAAAAGCAAGTAGATGATGCTATGGAGCTGCTTCTGGTTATGGACCAAAGAATAATAGAAATGGAGGCAGAATTAGAGAAAGAACTGCAGGAAAAGCAAGGGGAATCAGCCTCCCAGCCCCATCAAACATCAACAAATCTTACACTTGCCCCTCCCACACAAGCAGCAACAGCCCCTCCTACTACTCCAGCACCTACCACAGCTACATCAGCAACAGGAGCAACAACAGAAGCAACAGCAGCAGCAGAATCCAGCTTGGGCATGGAGGAGTTGATGAAAGCTGTTAAAGAGCTTGAGACTCAAGTCACTAAAATAAATGATGCCAAGGAAAAACTGGCCAAGCTGGAGACCAGTTATGATAAATAAAAAATGGCAGTGGCAGAAAAACAAATAGAAATAAAGGCCTTAGAGGCCAAAGTAAAAAATCTGGAAAATGAATTGCTGCTAGGTAAAACCCTAGCAGAAATAAAGAAGATTATTTGGGCCAAAATTGGCCAATCTATACAGGACTAATGGAGGTCCATTTAGGAAATTTTTGAGCAGGTTGAGCTGATAGATGTAGCTCATGTAGAAATACAGAGAGCCAGGACAGCCCTGGGAATAATGCCCGTGCAGGCCACCAGAATGATTCATTTCCTCAATAACCGCACTAGAGAGGAACTGGCTGCTCTAGAAATAAGCAGCAGAACAGATACAATCCTGACAGCCAAAAAGGTACTGACCTTGAGGAATTTTACTCAAACTTTGGAGAGGAAATGTCAGGAGATGAAGGCAGAGATAGATGAATTTAGAGAAAAAATGACTATACTACAGGACAAAGGACTGCCAAGCCTAGTGACTGGCATAGGACAACTGCTGTCATATAATCAGTATATGACAAGGATCAACAATTATGTTGAAAACCAGATAACAACATCCAGCAGCTCCACAGAAGAAGCAGGGCCTCCCTCTGGGCAATCTCTTTATGACAAGCTGGAAAATATGTTCTTTATTGAACATGAAATAAATCATCTGTTTGAGGTGCCTCGAAACTTCTACAGACATAGAGAGGCAGATGAAACACTAGTAAAAATGAGGAGGCATCAGCTACCTCCAGCTGATTGGTGGCAAGCAATGCTAGAGATTTTGCCCAGATAATTCCACTTTGCTTTTGCCTTTCTTGAGAAAAATCAAAGTTTTCAAGTCAGGGTACAGGTTAGCAGGCAGATTAGCACACACGTACAGTAAGCATACGTACAAGTGACTCACCAATGCACCCAGACAGTCGGCTCAATTAATGTAGAGTTAAAGGCACAACTACAGCCTACTTTCCAAAGCCATAAAGTCAAAAGCTGTCTGACAGGAAGATAGCAGCTATTTCAGCATTAAATGCTATATTTATGTTTTCATTTACTTGTTGTAAGAGAGTTGGTGGTGCAATTTATTGCACAATAACTCTCTACTAAGATATTTTGTACCCTATTTTGTATATATATCCCCTCAGATAATGCATTGAGGGTCGGTTGTAGTGTAATTCTTTCTGAAGAGCTCTATTGTATTCTGGAGACAATTTTTGATAATACAAATTGCTGATGGAGATTTCTGGTTCTTATGCTGTCTGAAGATGGATATGAAAAGCTCTGTTAAGTTGCAGAATCCCTGTGTCATTTGCTGAATCAATAAGTTTCTCTTAACTGTGTATGTGTTTTTTGTGTATTCCATAACTCTTATGTTTTCATAATCTTAAGAAGTAGAGAAAAAAAATATCCTAGGATTTATTTCAAACACCCTATGCTCAATCTCTATTTCTAAATATGTTTTCTTCTGGATCAGCCATAGATATGAATTCTTAATTTCTCATGTCTGAACTAATCCTATCATGGTGAATATTGTTTAAGAATTCTTAACTGCTCTCAAGCAATACCTTCATGTTTCTTCATTTAGCATAGTGAAAGATTCTTAATTGTCTTTCACTCACTAATTCCATAATTTCATCAACAAATCTGGTAAGTTGTTTCACATATGCCTAACTTGCTCCGCAGCAACACTCTGTCTTCATAAATCCACTTTCAGGAGCACAAATACCTCAACTCCATTTCCCAATGGACAAACTGTCCTATGATCTGTATCTCAGTTCTATCTGAATTCACCAACCCACCAAAATCAAACAAAACAGTACACCATAACTAGCCTAAAAACATTCATCAACAAAGCTAAACTATAAAGAGAGAGCCCTCTCTGGTTGCAGGTAGGCTAGAACCTGTAGCTAAAAGATTGGTCAATGGTTACCTCAGCCGTATTCCCTTTAGGAAGCAGCGAACAACTTGAGTGATAACATTAATGGCGAATCCACTGGGGACTTATGTCAAAATATCAAGTGAAAGGAAATAAGCTTCCTATTTAAAAGTCCTATCATAAGATACTAAGGAAAGAAAACTCAGAAGCTGGCTCCAAAGAAGAAATCGCGTTATACTAGGTCCAATCCTGACCCTAATCCCCCAACTATCTTTGAAAACCCCAATTTAATCCCCAAAATCTTAAAGAAACAAGAGCAGCTAGGGGAGCTCTCAGATTCATATTCTGAGCCAAATCAGCAGAGATATATTCCCACTCCTGTCAAAGCATCAGTTCACCCTCACACTACCCCTTCTTATCCTATTTCTTCATCTACTTCCCAAGGTAGTTTCCCCACTCCACCATCCCCAACACACCTCACTCCTGTTATCCCTGTTGTTCCAGTTGTTCCACTCCTTCTTGTTGCCCCTTTTATCCCTGCAAATATGGCTAGATATGCTCCTTTAGTCATGCCTGCAAATCCAGGGGCAATGCCCCAAGACTATCAAGGAAAAATCACTTACTTTGATGGAACTGGCACTTATACTGCCCAACAACACACCAAGAGGATGCAAGACTATTTTGAGAACTATGAGATAGATGATGAAGATGTAAGAATGAAAATTTTTGTGCAAAGTTTGACAGGGGATGTAAGGAATTGGTTCAGGTCTTTGGCTGCAAACTCTATTGTCAATCCTGATGCCTTATACCTAATTTTTTTAAACAGATGGGAAAAGAAGAAAGACCCCCTACACATACTGACAGAGTATGATAATTTGAAAATGGGCCCACAAGAGACAGTTCAAGATTATTGTGCTAGGTTCAACAATGTATATAACGCTATCCCTCAAAACTTGAGACCTCCTCTTGATCTGGCCTTGATCAAATTTCCTGATGGATTTGACCTAGACATGGCATATCAATTAAGAGAAAGAGCACCTCCAAGTCTTGCAGACATGCATAATATAGCTATAAGTGTAGAGGCAAACCTGATTGCCAAGAGAACTAGAGCAAAAAATGAGAGAAGAATAACATTCGAAGAGGAACCCTCAACCTTTGACCAAAAACTAGATGCAATCATGAAAGGTATGGAAAGGTTGGGAGATAGAGTTGAGACCATGGAGAGAAAGTCCTCTTGGGAAGGACAAACAAGCAATACAACTAGGAATCCCAATTTTAGAAAAAACCAAAACCCAAATGCTGGGAGAACTAGTCCTGATCAGAACATCAGACCTCCATTTCAAGAAAATTATGCAGAAGCCTCAACCACTAGTGAACAAATAGAAGATCCCCACATCAATTTAATGGGTCTGGACAGTGAAGAACAGGTATTCTTAACACAAGATGATCAACAGGCCCAAGACTACAAACAGTTCCAAGCAAAACCTAGTGAGTCATTTGATTTCAGAGAAGGGTATAACACAACAGTCTATGAAGTACAAAAACAATACAAGTTAAGGAGTAGAACCATAGATGTTCCTGAGAATACCAAACAAACACACACCAAATTACCCAAGAAAACTAGTGATAAAGCTGCCTTAACAGAGTCCTCAGATAAAAAACCCCACAAAGAGGTTACAGTGGAAGATGTATCTGATATACAGCCCCCAGTAAAACCTACACCCACACCACTTCTTCCAACAGAAATTTTGGGCAAACCTCTAGAAAATAGACCCAACCCAAACTTATCCCAAAACAATATGCCTGAGGAGGACATGCTCACCCAAAATTCAGCAGAAAAGGAAAAATTTGCTGCTCATAATGTAAAAGTTCATATGGAAAAACCTTTCAATCTTGAAACAGAAATTGGCAAACTGAAAATTGCAATCCCTCTGTTTGAACTAGCCAAACATGAGGTCTTTAGACAACAAATTAATAGATCATTGCAAGTACCAGAAAATAGGGATGTAGTCAACATTCTGGACAACCAACCAGAACTGATTTTTGGCTCAGAAATCAACGGCAAATCAGGGGATGGAGGAACTCCTCCATTCTATGTAAGCCTAAACATTCATGACAAAGTATTACACAATGCCATGTTTGACTCAGGGGCCTC
>APFE031068166.1:30542-44392 GCA_000404065.3 Pinus taeda | reverse complement strand
TGCCTTTAAGTTTGTTTAATTTTCCATGTTTTCATCTGTTTAGGGAGAATCCTTGAAATTTTCTTGCTCTCCTTAACCTCTCACCAGTCAGATCTATCCATTCAATCACTTTAAAGGCATCAAAACAATCGCCTATCTTGCCCCAAGTAGACCTCTCCAAAAGTTGTGCCTCATCCCCCCACCCAAAATTGCCTTTCCCTTGAATTCAACTAAACTCCAAACAAATCAATTTCAAAATCATTGTACTTCATACCTAGCCTAAAATTAGTCATCAATTTAGTCATCTCGAGCCTCATTGATTACTTTTTGCTGAGATTGACTCGGAGAGAGCCCTCTCCTGTCCTCGTAGGGCTAGCTACGAGGCTGAGCGTGGTTTGATGTAGCCTTGAGTTTTACGTTATTTTCAGCCTAAGGTAGATTTGAGTGCTAACAGGGAATACAAAATATCTTTTACCGAAATATAGAGAAAGATGTAAACTTGATTGTTGTTATCCCTTTATTTATGGAAGAGCTGGAGGTTGAAACTCGAATTTGCCTCTTGCTATTGCTTTAGTAATTGTGTGTTGGACCCTTGCTTACTTTTCCCTACTGATACTTTTTACCTGTTCCTGATACTCTTTACCTATTTACCAGACTTTACCTCAGTAAATATTTTCTATTTACCTCAAAGTTACCATAGTAAATTATAGGATATCGAGCATATTGGTCCACCATTCTTCATTTGGTATCTTCATCCTGATCAATTTCCTGTATACTTTGTTAGCTTCAGTGTATATTGCAAAATTGGGTTGGACTGTGAACAGGTGCTTAACTTCATGCTCAATATAGAAAAGATTTTCCAAACCATCATACAACACTTTTCCTATAGGTAGTGCATTCACTATGGAAGAGCCGGTTTGACTTTTGCCTTGTTTGTGCAGTTTATCAATGTAGTCGTCATGTGTCATCAGTTTGTCATTTATGACTAGTGGGCTTGGAAGTCCTTTACCCCTTATAATGTCATATTTTAATATAAAATCAGCTATGTCCTCTTGAATACTTTGACATCTTCTTTCCAGGTTAAGCATTAAGTTCTTTTTAGTGAGAACTTTCTTAATTTCAAGGATATTACTAATTCGATCCTCGATATCCCATTATTCCAGCTGTTGCTTGTTTTTGCTATTCAAGAATTTGATCAATTGGGTTGCCTCTTCAGGTTTCTCTCCCAATTCTTCCCTCGTCTTCTGTATAGCCTCTGTAGCTAGTTTGACTAACTTAGTCTGTTAAAAAATGATCTAGATAGAAGACCAAATATCATTGATGGAATCAATGATATTGGTCCATAAAATCTCTCTAATGTCTCTTAAAGGCTTTTCCAATGTTAAGACCTTCTCTAATGTCTTGATTGTTTCAGTCATCCTTCTATTTTTTCTCTCTTCTTCAGTGTAATTAATTTGTGATAGCTCACACTTGTTTTCCAAGCTGGTAACCATTTCTTTCAGTTTCTTTATTTCAGTTGCTTGGATTTTCATTTCCTCCATGGAATTTATTAAGTCTTATGTTTTCTTTGTTGAAGTTGTTGTTTCTTCTGTACATGCTATTCTTGTTACTAGCAGAGCTGTTGCTGGGGGAATGTTGGGTGTCAAGGATGTTGCAATAGTAGATGGCACTGGTGTAGAAATTATGGGTATTACAGCCTGTGGCATGGCGGTCGGCTCACCTTGTTTGGACTACAAAGCTTTTTCTAGTTAAGCTCTATTTCTTTCAACAGCTCATTCAACTTAAGCACCAAGTCCATAAGTTCTTCCTCGTTTTGTTTCTCAATTACTTCTGCAATTTGTGTATGTATGAGGGGAGGGATTTTGAGTTGTTTCCTGAGTGCAACAATGTCATTATTCTTTTTCTTTATCAAACTTTCAGGTTCTTTAACATCTTTGGGATCATGTCCCAACTCAATCACTAGGTCTTCTAATGATTTTATCCTGGTGTCCTTAGCCTGAGAAGAGGCTTTTTCCAACTGTAACTGTGCTATAGTATTACTCAAAGAATTCTGAAACTGATGTGTAGTGATGGCTTTACTGGTCAATATGGAATAGACCATCTCACCCATTTGCTTATGGAGCTCAATCTGATGAATTGGGTGGATGTCTCTGGCAAGAACTTCAAAATTTGTTTTTAAATAATCAGCCATGGACTTTGGCTGTTATACTGTTGGCTTCAAAAAGCTCATCTGCATCTTTCCCTCTTTAATGTCAAAGGCTGACATCAACCTTGTCTGATTTGTAGGAGCCATTTTTAGATATTTGGCATAGGTTTGAGCTTTGAGCTGCTCATTCCTAGCTTTAATCTCTTTTTACTTTTCTTTCAAATCTTGGCTTTGCTCTAAAACTGTCCTTAGTGATGACACTTCTACACTTGGCTGCCTATTTAATGCCTGTGTTTGAGAGGTAGATGGTGTCTCCCCTGCTAGTGTTGTCTGCACTGTGTCACTTCTTGTCTCTTCATATTCCTGCTCAAATAGAGGATTCAATCTCTGCCTTTTCACATATACCTAGTCCAATGGCACTGTAGAGGAGCTAGTCTCATTCCTACTTATTTTTTGAATTCGATCCTCATTAAGAGGAGCCTGCAATATTGGAGGGTTGCCCATGTTTGCATCAATTTGGGTCAATTCCTCAGAAATGCTCTGTGATCCTGAATCTTTTCTCTGTCATGAGGTATCTGGTTGTCCTGATGTTTGTGCACTATGCTCATGTGTTGGTCTCTGTGAAGATTCTCCCGACACCTGTACAAGGGAATCCAGATCAATTTGTCTTTCCAAATCTTTCATAACATTTTCTACTTCAACTTGTGTACTATCTTGTTCTATAAGTATTCCCTCCACCCATTCATTTTGATTTGCATACTGTTCTATCTTTGGAATTCTATGATGGATGTAGGGGGATAGCTTATGCTTTTGCCTTCTGTCACAGATGAAGCTACGAGGATCATAAGGCCAGATGAAACTCTTTTTCAATCTCATTCTCTCAAGGATTTCCTCTGCCTCTTTCCCTGCTCTTTTGTTGTTGCAAATAAATGGGCCTAGGTGATCCTTTATCCTTAACTGAGCATTATTCTTAGCTTTCATAAAGTGGATTTCGTCATAATTGATCATTTGCCTATAGTACTCACTCCAGGGCAGATAATCTCATGGGGAGGCATTTAGGTAGTTTAAAGGGAGGCAGCTCACACCCATAAATTTTGATCTCGGTATGGTTCTGGTACAATTACCAGTCTCCAACCTTGTATTGCTTGGATAACTGAAGAATTCTCTTAATATCATCATAGATTCTAAGAGGGGGACTCCCTATCAACATAGTAGTTACTGGATGCACAAATTGAACAACAAAATCTGTATAAGGATGGGGAGAAGAATGTGAATAGTGAAAAATGGAAGTCCAGAAAATAACCAACCTAGGATTGCCTCTGGTGTCAAGTTTTTGTATAGAGAAAGGGAATTTATCAGTTTGGTAATAGAGGAAAAGATGATACAGCACTGAAGAATATTTGAATACCCTCTCATTCTCTAATCTCATGAATTGGTCATGCATCTTATCAGCAATGAATGTAGCATAGTCATATTTGCATGCAAGAGGTTGATCCGGGGTAAAAATAGTCATGTAGACAAAGGTCATTTCATCTACATACTCACTATTGGTAAAACCCATAATGCAAGCAAACATGGTGACAATATCCCTGCCAAGACTAGTAAAGGCACATGACATGTAAGGAGGGGGGTCTTTTGATTTGTATTGTTCTTCAGTGAAAGTCTGACTGACTTGGTTAATTTCGGAACTGGACAACCTTGAAGATTTATCAAGTAAATCAGCAATGGAAAGGGGAGTGAGGTTCTAGCTAGGCTGTAATTGCAACATTTCATTTATAGGCTCAGCTGTAATGGTGAAAAGGAATTCCTGGTTAGGGGACACTGGCATTGGTGGAGAATATCTAGGAAAATATGGACAGTGGGGAACTGATATTCAGGGAGGTTTGACTCCCAAAGACCTATTTTATCAGCATTGTTTAGATAATTGTCACGATACTTGCAATATAGCTTCAAGGGTGTTTCATCAAAAGTAAGGTCCTTAATTTGAAAATATTTATTAGCCAAGGGAAGGTAGTCCAAATCCCTATGGGGAGTAGTGATTGGTGCGACATTTAGGGCGATAGGAGCTTCCATCCTTGGTTCGTGTGTATTCAAGGAAGAAAGTTGGGGTTTTCAAGGATTTTAGATAAAACATGTGCTTGGGGAAGTCTTGGTGCTAAGAAATAGCTTAATTGTACTAGATTACTTGAGTTTAGAGCAATTTGGTGGAGGTTTCAGTACAAAAACAGGGTTTCTGAGAAGGAAATGTGGTAAATACCTATTTATGGTTGACTGTCGGGAAAAATGGCTGTGGTGAAAGCTTTGTCGGGTGTGCACAGTAGTCTGCAGTGGCCTAGAGTTTAGCGACTGATGGTGGTTGATGGTTGGGAGTAAGTTGTTGGTCTGGACGTACTCTGTGCATGGAAAGCAGCAGTTTCTTTTCTCTGAAAAAAGGGAAAACAATGAGTATTTTTGTCTTATGCACAAAGTCAATGACTTTTTGGAATTTGGCGGGTGAATGGAAAACGACAGTTGGAGTTAACTAACTGATGGGACAGTTTGTCATTTAGTGAAATCTATAAGCAGGAGCGGTAATGGTTTTCATCTCACAGCTTTTGGGAGGTTGGTGGTTTTGGCGGAGGGTTGCGCGATGCCACAAATTGGATGATATGTAGCATCAGCAAAAATTCAAAACAACTTATATCGCGTGGTTAACGTTCGACCGGCCCACGCGATATGAGCGAGAGTCGTCAGATGAGGGAGGGCAGATCGAACAACAGTCGGTGGCGGAAAGTGTTAGGGAGTTATGGAAGGGGCCCGATGGCGTAATCAAAATAATTAAAATGACTTAATTATATCAGGGATGATATGATTGGACGAATGAAGGGTTAATAACTTTAATGATATCGTGGGTGATGGTATTGGTGGAGAGGTTATTAATTAATCCATATGACTAATTAATCCCTTTTTTAACACGTCGAGGGTTTTGGCTCTTAATTAATCACGATTCGATTAATTAATCCAACTGAATTAACTTTATTTATGGTTTATTTTTCAAACCATAGGGACAGGATATTTATTTATTTTGGGATTTTTATTAATAATATGGGAAAGGGTAATTTGTTTCAGGAGTTAAATAAATAATAAGAATTAAGATTTAATATGACCATGGAAAGAAAATGCGCTAAGTCAATGTTTCCGAAAATACTTTTATCATCCAACATTATGACTTAGGCTAAAATATGTTTGGGGTTTTTTTATAAAGAACCATTTATTTTTCCAAAGTAAAAGAGTGATTTTACCTTAGGAAAGGATTTGAAGGAAATGAATGAATTATGAAGGGGGTGACTTTTGATAAAGGGGTTTTAGCACTTAGGCCTTACAAGTTTTTGGGCTGAGGGTCCAGTCCCTCTAGAAGTAAGAGAAATGCTCTGAGCCCCTTTAACTTTCAAGTTGTTGGTGCCTTTAGTACTTATGGGAAATTAGTAAAATTTGGGGGAAAAATGAGTGAGGAAGTTAATTAGTTTGACTTTTGTCCATGATGTAAATGTCTTCATTGCCATCCATATCTTTAAGTGCTTTTGATGATGAAAGTATATGCCTTGATATCTGGATAATCATTCATCATCCATAATTTTGCAACTAATCATGTACTTACCCACCTACACATCCTACCATTTTTATTCTTTTATTAGGGTGCACTTAAACTGGCAAACCCTTATCAAAACCTTTTCTTTTCTTTTACAATGGAAATCTTTCTAAGTCTATCCTTATTACATCCAAGGGCTCAAATTAAAATTTTGAGCATCCTTTTATTCACTCTACCTATCTACTTATTTGCCAAGATTAAATAGTTTGGTCAAATTTTCTTCTCTATCTCTAAGCATGAAATTCAAAACATGGAATAACCATGTTTAAACTATTTGGTTACCATGGATTGTGGCATAAGTAACAAGTTGCACACAATTATTTATACAAAAAGTGAAATAGTAGTGGAATTTGGGCTTGCACACTTTCATGGTCTTTTTATTTTTCTTGGGGTTCATTTTTCATCTTTTTTGACATTTTTCCTTCTTTTTGCCCACTGATTTTTCTTTTAGGGCATCCTCTTTACATTTTTTAATTTTTTGATTTTTTACAAATATGGAAAACATTTGCAGAAAGCGAAGGTATGTATATATTTCAGAGCTAAACCAAGTCAATCACGATATATGACACTTATTGGGATAGGAACATAACACTAATCATTGCACAAACAACTGTGTTGGGGGAGATCAGAGCGCAGTTACAGGCCTTACAAGAGTGACCCCCGGGCTGGGTCACTCGCGAGCCCACAGAAGACACAGCAGCCGCCGCACAGATGGCCAGCACGCGCACACCACACATCATCTCATTGCTAGCCGAGGTTGTTCGAGCTGTAGCCATAGGCGACCAAGGCAGTTGGGAATTAAATCTAGCCGCCTTGTATAGAGACATACTGTACCTAATGCAAGAGGGAGTCACTCATGAATTTCGAACCAGGGAAGGTCGTGCATTCCACATCTTGACAAAAAAAAAGGCAAAGATAGAACATATCACTCTCTAGCATGATGAACTAGCTGCACAACACCGAGAGGTAGAAGAAGCTGTGACAGAGGCGTGTGGTATGGTCCTTGAGCTAGCCATCCCTGGGGACCTCCCCCTAGCTACCAAGATTTAGCACATGGCAGTCGGCTTTCGCACGGCCTAAGCGGAGGCGACAAGAAACCAGGAGGAACTAACATTACAGGTTGTAGAGCTCCATCTCAAGGCTCGACCACCCACACATCTAACCGAACGGGAACGTCGTCATGGTGAAGTTGTAGCTAGACTAGAAACAATGAGTAGTGTTGTTCGCGAATGCTCGAGACTACTCAATCAGTTTCCCGGGATACTCACCCCCCTCTAGGAGGACCCAACCATTCAGAAAGTAGAAACCGAGGTGCGTGAGTTACAACAGGCCTATGATGCTGCCTGCGGGGCTACACAGACGGTCACTATCACACAACGGTTGGCCAAAATGAAATAGGCCCAAGCGCTCAAAGCCCAAGTTGACATGGTATGGCAAAATGAGGCAATGCTTAAAGATCGTATCCAGCCCTGGCTTGATGAAGTGTTTAGTGTATGTACATCCATTGAAGGCAAGGTAACGCAGATGCAGGCAGTATGTGCGATGGAGCAGGCAGCTACAAGTGATAGGGATGCCTTAGCGGTTCACATGGAAAAGGTATAGAGGCTTGCAGCTGAATTTGTTGCATAGACAGGCGAGATGTAGAAGTTACTGACCAACTTCCATGCAAAGATTCCGCACCAACTAAGTGACTCGGGATGAGTCATGATGATTGTGTTGGGGGATTGTTGGGTAGTGGAAGCCTCACGTAACGGTCATGGGGCGTGAAGCCCGCAATTTTGGGTAAAAACAGGGTAAAGACTTTATGGGATGCGCAGAGCGCGATTTGTAATAAGTCAAAGTCAAAAGGGGTAGTCCGCCCAAGAATAATGTAAAGAAATGTAAGTTGGGTCGGTCTGCCCATGGATCGCGGTCCATGAAAAGGTATAAATAGACCGAGGCTCTATGGGTAGAGTAGCTAAGTTTGGTTGTATGTTTTTGGATCTGAATTGTAATGGATTCTTGAGAAGAGGAGTCTAAAAGTGTCTGTAAGTTCGAGTTAGGTAGTGGATAGAGGCTTTGCAGTTGTGTGAACAGAGGCCTAAAGAATCCGCAACTGTGCGCGGACCCCTGCAGGTGAGTGCGCAGGGTGGATCTAGATGTATTGGGGATAAAGTGGAAATAAAGATAAGTTTTTTTCTGAGAATTCCATGTTAAATCTGAATTTTCGTGAATCTTCCCATTTGTATGGTTAATAAGATTGTTTTAATCTATGCGCATATGCTTGTTTCTTGAATATTTGTGAATCTGGGTTTCATCTTAATATGTGAATTGAATAAATCTAATAAATGTTTTCTTAAAGACCCGTCTAAGTAGATCCAATTTGAAATAATTCATCTAATAGACTAGATTTGTAGACAGCGCGCTAATAGGCAATAAGAGGTATTATGGATCTGCGCGAATACAGAGTAGCGTGAAGCTGCAGAACGACGTGTGATACCTCTAGACCACATCCAGACATCCCTAGGGTGTGGAAACCTGGTTCCAGCACCCTCGCCTACTACCTCAGGTGAGACCTTAGTCTGCGCTCCCCGGACTGTTGCCAAAAGGGTCGGTAGCTACGAGATTTGCTTGGATAAATAATTCTTCCAAACCTGGGTCAAGCCCATATAGGCCAACAACCTTGAAAGGTCCATACATTATTGGTTTTAGCTTCTTACCTTCACTTTGCATTCTGTCTTTGTTGATATATAGCCAGACTTGATCACCAACTTAGAAACTATACTCAACCCGATGCTTGTCATGTCTTGCCTTGTACTTGGCTTGACTTCTTTCCAGTTGTTCCTGTACTGCCTAGTGAATTTCCTGGATTTTCTCAAGGAACTTGGTTACTTTGTCCATATCACTATGTCCATCAACTGCTATGTCTTTACCAAAGACAAAATCCAAGGGAAACTTTGGTATAAAACCAGAACATGTCTCAAAAGGAGATCTCTAAGCAGAAGAGTGCTTGGCACGGTTGTAAGCATGCTGCACATAACACAAATGCTCATATGTTATATACCTAGGGGGATAATATGGGGTACCAAGGGAGGTACCCAAGGTAATAATGTAATAATGAGATGGGCCATAGTAATAAATAAGATGGTTAACCCATATCATGTAAGGGACCACAAGTAGTTAGTAATAATATAATGGGCCCATGGTATTAGTTTGATGGTATGAGGGAATCATGGTAATGACCGATGGTATTGTATGTATGAGGCCTATATATGGGCTAGAGACTCCACATGGATAGGGTCAATGAATTGTGTCAAGGAATATTGTATGAATAGGAATATGGATTGTGGAGTGTTCTCCTTCCTTAAGGAGTGAATGTATGATGTTGCCCTACCTTAAGGGTTTGATATTAATAAAGTGAATCATTTCTACCTATTTCTCTCTTATTGTTTCTGGGTATATTTGCATTATCTTATACTTTTATATCAGATCTATAATATTTTCAGGTTAGATCTAAGACAATGCAAATAAACCCAGAAATAATATGAAATGATCCTTTATCGATCAAAACCCTTAAGGTAGGGTAACACCATACATTCACTCCTTAAGGAAGGAGAACACTCCACAAGCCATATGCATGTTCATACAATATTCCTTTACACAATTCCTTGACATCCCTTCACGTGGAGTCTCTAGCCTCTATATAGGCCTCATACATACAATACCATGGGTCATTACCATGGTTCCCTCATACCATCAAACTAATACCATGGGCCCATTACATTATTACTAACTACTTGTGGTCCCTTACATGATATGGGTTAACGACCTTATTTATTACTATGGCCCATCCCATTATTACATTATTACCTTGGGTACCTCCCTTGGTACCCCATATTATCCCCCCTAGGTATATAACATTCCACCCCCCTTAGCATGTTTTATCCCCGAAACATGGGAATAACACAAATAATAAGATCTACTCAAAAGAGTAGTCCACTGGTACATGCACATGCATCTAGCCATCCAAGAGAAAGGTGAACCCTCAATCTCAGTGGCGCCTCGCTCGCTTGAGATGGAAGTTGACCGTGGCAGCTCTTCTGTGTTGATGTGTAGTAGGTGGATCTTCGCTCCTCTCTATCTGTCTTGTGGGGGTTGTTGTCCTTGTGGCTAATTGGTTTCCATCTTGATGGTTGTTGTCTTGCAGGGTGATGTGGGTGATGATATGTTGAAGTTTTAACCCATGGTATCTTTTTCTTTAATTCACCCCTTACTGGAGCCTGATTGTTATCTGGTGCATGTTGTGGTGTCTGCTGTGGTGTCTTATCTTCTAATATTACTTCAACCACTGAACCCTCATTAGACGTGTCAGCACCTGTTACCTTTTCGGCTTCAGCCTTTGTTTGTGTTTGATTGTTGACCATCAACTGCTCATCATCTGATATGTCAGTCCCTGGAACATCTTCTGTGTCAACCTCCGTGGACTCTACCTGTTTATTGATGAAAATATCCTGTAATGTAATTTTCTTCTTTTTATACCAGAGCTTCAGGAATTTCTTCTGCACATTAATATTAATAGTACCCATAGATTCCATCCAAGGATATCCCAAAACAACATCCATATTATCCATCTCTGAAGTATAAAAATCACCATGCAACACATACTTATCCATAGAAATCTTCAAATCCTTATACACTAGAACATCCTCATTATTCACTTGTGTGTTTTTAATGTGTTTTGCTGGAATTTGCAATTTTTTGGCCAAATTAACATTGATGAAATTATGCTTGCAACTAGGATTTATAGAAACAATGATCTTCTCTTTCTGAATCAATCCATGAATCTGCAATAAGGAGATACCAGCAGAAAATAACCCTTTAGGTTCATTGGTTTCCTTCTTTAAAATAAAATCTTTGCTAAGTTGTGTGTCTATCTGTGTGAGCTTATCCACAAGATTAGCTTTACGGTCAAAGTGGTCCATAAGAGTTTTTGTGAATGTGTCCCAAGTCAAGGGCCTTCGATAACAACGTTGATGCCATTGCCACCATTGTCGTCTTTCATTGTCCAAGTACATTTTTCCCACACTCAACTGTGTCTCATCATCCATGATGTAATTCAATCTAAAATATTTCTCCATTTGTGCTAGCCATTTGGCTGGATGAGAGCCCTCAAATTTATACAAGTCTCTGAAATTCTGACCTAGGCCCACCATCACAAAGAATTTGGCGAAAATTTGAAATGGTCACAATTCCGTCAATATTGCTCAGAATCCCTATTATGACCTATTTTTTGAAATGGAACAACCATTCTGCATCTGTCCGTGTGATAGAAATCTTGATCCCGGCACTAGAATTTTAGATCTGCGCTGCTATTCTCCCGCCGTCACCAAAATTTCTTAAAAAAGAGCTGATTTTAAATCAACGATATCTCCCTCATCCGGAATCTGATTCGACTGATTTTTTTTTTCTTTTCGAAATTGGGTATTTTTCCACAAAGAATCTAGATCTGCAATTAGATTCTGTAGATCTTGCACCAGGACGTCTAGATCTTCTCCGCAAACTTGCTGCCCCGAAAAATTGTCTGCAACCCCACTGATTTTTAAATCAGCAATATCTCCTTCATCCGAACTCCGATTCGACCGATTTTTTTTTGAAATTGGGTAATTTTTCACATAGAATCCATATCTGCAATTATATTTTGTATACATTACACCAAAACATACAGATATGATCTGCAAACTCATCGCCCCCAAAATCCTACAAAAATTAAAAAAAAATTCTCCACTGTTTTGCCCAAGAAAGTGCTCTGATACCACTTGTTATAAATATAACCCAGAAATATTATAGATCTGATATGAAAATATAAGATAATGCAAATATACCTAGAAACAATAAGAGAGCAATAGGTAGAAATGATTCACTTTATTAATATCAAACCCTTAAGGTAGGGCAACACTGTACATTCACTCCTTAAGGAAGGAGAACACTCCACAAGCCATATGCTTGTCCATACAATATTCCTTGACACAATTCCTTGAAATCTCTCCATGTGGATTTTCTAGCCTCTATATAGGCCTCATACATACAATACCATGGGTCATTACCATGGTTCCCTCATACCATCAAACTAATACCATGGGCCCATTACCTTATTACTAACTACTTGTGGTCCCTTACATGATATGGGTTAACCACCTTACTTATTACTATGACCCATCTCATTATTACGTTATTACCTTGGGTACCTCCCTTGGTACCCCATATTATCCGCCCTAGGTATATAACATCATCCCAAAGCTTGGGATGCTTGCTACAATAACCTCTGAGCAACTGGATCATTGTCCTGTTGACCACTTCTATTTGACCATCTATTTGTGGATGAAATGTTGTGCTCTTCTTCAACCTGGTGTCCATCAACTCCCATAAACTTAACCAAAACTTCCCAACAAATCAAGAATCTCGATCAAACATAATAGAAGTGGGTAACCCAAAATGAACCGATGCATTCTGAAAGAAAAACTTTGTTGTTTATTCAAATGTAACCTGCTTGTTACATGGTATCAAAATACACATTTTACTGAACCTATCCACAACAACATACAAATAATCATGACCTTTCCTAGATTTTGGAAATCCCCCAAAAAAATCCATGAAAACACTTTCCCAAGGACGAGAAGGAATTGGAAGTGGAGTGTACAAGCCTAATTTTCTATTACTGGGCTTGCTTATAGCACACATAGTACACCCTTTGATATATCTAGAAACTGTCTCATGCATTCTTGGCCAATAACAAAACCTTTGCAATTGTGCCACTGTTTTACTTACCCCAAAATGACCTGTTATGAGAGAAGTATGTGCTTCTCGAATCATGTTAACTCTTTCAGTTTGTAGAATGCATAACTTTCCCAAATGATATAATATTTGGTCCTTTACATAGTAATCCAATTCTTCTACTTGCTTTCTATGACTTAAAGTTTCATATACATCTTTAGAATCTACATCTTGAGCATATTATTCAATGTAACTTTCATGCATTACTGAGTTATGCTTAAGCATAGTAGATGCATTTATTATTGGTCTTGACAACGTATCTGCAACCTTATTGTGTATCCCCTTCCTATATCTGATGACAAGATGAAATTTCTATAGAAAACCCATCCACCTATAATGTCTTGATTGCTGCAATTTAGTTTGTGAGTGAAAATATTGAAATGGTTGATGATCTGTATGTATGATTGTTTCTTTACCCATTAGGTAATGTTTCCACTTTTTCACACTTTTTACTAATTCATACAATTCTTTATCATACGTGGGATAATTAACTACTGCAGAAGTAAACGTCTCAGAATGATAGCATATGGGTTTTCCGTGTTGCATCAACGTTGATCCCATGGCATAGTCAATGGCATCTGTCTCAATCTCAAATGGATGTTGAAGATCTGGTAGTGCTAGTACTGGTGTTGTACTGATTTTCTCTTTTAAGGTGTCGAAGGCTTTCTGTTGTTTGCCTCCCCACTAAAACACCTCTTTCAATCCTGTTAAAGCATGTAATGGAGTTGCAATCAAAGAAAAGTTAGCAATAAACTTTCTCTAATATTGTGCTACCCCTAGGAAACTCCTAACCTCTGTAGCAGATTTGGGTTTAGGCTAGTTCACAATGACTTCAACCTTAGAGGGATCTATCTTCAATTCACCACCCCCTATAATATAACCCAAATAATTTAAAGATGTTCTGCCAAATTCACATTTTGACAGTTTTACATAAAGGTTTTCTATTTTCAAACATCTAAAGTCTGTTTTACATGATTTACATGGTCTTCCCATGTCTTACTAAAAACAAGAATGTCATCTAAACAAACAATTACAAAATCATCAATTTATACAAGTCCCTGAAATTCTGACCTAGGCCCACCATCACAAAGAATTTGGCGAAAATTTGAAATGGTCACAATTCCGTCAATATTGCTCAGAATCCCTATTATGACCTATTTTTTGAAATGGAACAACCATTCTGCATCTGTCCGTGTGATAGAAATCTTGATCCCGGCACTAGAATTTTAGATCTACGCTGCTATTCTCCCGCCGTCACCAAAATTTCTTAAAAAAGAGCTGATTTTG
>APFE031068164.1:0-107452 GCA_000404065.3 Pinus taeda | reverse complement strand
AATATGTGGACAAATGTTTTATGCAAGATGTGTAATCACTTTAGCAATCTCAAACAATAACATGTCTCCATTGTACTACATGCTACATAATTTTTTATTTCATTTCATTTCATTTATTTATTTATTTGTATTTATTTTTATTTGTTTATTTATTTATTTTGTAGGCTTGGTCATTGGGTAGCTGGGATCGCATCCCCTCAGCCTATGTACTGATCTCACCCCAAGGGCTTTCGAGAATCGACCCCGTATGGGGAGGCATTGATTTGATTAGCTCAGCTAACCCTTGGGGCTACATGCTACATAAATTATTTAAATTACTTATTAAAATATTTTATAATTTGTTTATCTATATTAAATAGGAATAATTAGTGAAATGAATTGTTTTTCTTTGGAGTATATTAAATTTAGACATTTCTTATGCGCAATTAACTAAATAATTTTACACAGGTATATTTATAATAATTATTTGGTGGGATGTGGCATTCCATGTTCAATCAACCCCCTATTTACAAAAGGAATGGATGGGATCACAAAATGCATGGATCATTGCATCTTTTTGGTTTTGAGAGAAAATATTTGACAATTCATGCAATGCATAATTATATCATGGATAGAGTGATGGAAAAACACCACAAATATCCTATAAGAAAGACATTTCATAAGTGAGAAACTTTATTCTAGTCATCTTACCCAACACTATGGAAATTATACTGAACCTTGTATTCATTCTTGGGAGATAAGGATTGGGTGAGATAGTGTGGATTTTGATCAAAATATGTAATACCTCTAGCTCAACCCCTAAATGGTCTAGCAAATATACATATGATATTTAAGCTAGTGAACATCTATATCTTAATTAGATTTGTAAGAACAATTTTATTGGGGTTTGGGTGTCTTTATGTGTATAAATTTGTTAGATCAATGGGCTATTGTACTAATGTGCTTTAATTCTAGGTTGATTGTGTAGTTAAGCTAGGGAGTTTGTCTACTAGTCTCCAAGATGTAACATGTAAAGCACACATGTAATAATAGATTATCATGACCAAAAATTAGGGAATTAAAAAGACTATGGGGTGCTAAGAATCCACAAAAAAATAAAATTTAGTGGTGGTACCTAGACATGGTTCTTAAGAAAAAGTGATATAATATTATTAAAATAAATGTTATTTATAAGAAATATTGCAACCCAAAAATAAAAATAAAGGGTAAAATTAGAGGAATGGAACACATTCAATTTCTCTTTCTATTAGAGATTTCTAGGTGATGGATATGGAACTATGTATTATGATGTGACGATATTAATAGTACTATGAGTGGCATTGCCCCAATAGCATAAATTGGGAATATTACAAGTGGTGTCAAAGCATGATTTCAACATTAGGCTTATATGGAAAATGTACAAACACAACTATGATATTTTTTATAGGTTCCCACTACAAATTGCATATAGACGATGGTGTATGAAAGGTGATGGATAGTGGATGGGAGGTAGCATGAGCTACCAATCTGAGGGTGATATAGGTTTACTCCCACTATGATGTAGACCCTCTTATGCATTTGAATGAAGTGAAAGAGATGCTTGCTAGACCTGCATATCTTTCTATAGGCATAAAATTTAGGATTACTTAGCATAACACATAGCTTTTAGCTTATGGTGTAATGAGTAAGGCACCTCAGCAAGAAACATCTAAAAGGGTCATCTGGAATAACCTCCATCGCAACAATTTAAACATGATACACCTATTTCATGTTCAAGTTTATTACATAGAGATAATGCTCCAAACTTGAAAGTGAACTTAAATATATGAGCAGAATGGGGCATCACCCTTTGCGTAAGAGAACTCAAGCTATCAAATGTTCCTCATTAGTGCGTGAGAGAATAAAACCTATCCACCCCTATTGAAGAGAGAACTAAAGCTATGAGGAATGAACTCATGAAATGCTTTTTCTTCATACCATGAGCATCTATTAATTTCATTCATATATTAGTTAATGAAGGTGAAATTTGAACATTTTCTAGTTTTTATTTTTTCAAATCTAGTTATTTTTAGTGGGTGCCCATCCAATTTTGGTTAAAATAATAGTTTTATTAATATTAAATATAATAAGATAAAATTTGATATTTTTATTTTATTTTTAAATCTAGTGGTTTTGATTTTTTTTTTTGTAAATCAACATTATATATTAATTCATAAAAATATATACGGTACAAAAGGTCTATATGCACAGACAAAGAAAAATATGCATAAACAAAGAAAAATCATCAACGCATGCTCAAAATGACTATAAGAAACTGAACCTGCATCTACTGAACCCGAGGCTTACCACGTAGGGCCGCCTAACGAGGGGTCTAAACCAGAAAAAACCACCACCTTGGGCTGCTTGACAATAGTTTCAAAAAGAAAGAGGGCGTAGGGGACCTCCACAACTACGACGAAGAGATACAAAAGAAGAGAGAAACAAGAAACTAAGAAGCCATTACAGCTTCAAAATCACAGTCTTTATTGGGTGCACTTTGGCCAACCATTGTAGTCACGAACTCGAGCTGTAGAATCCTTTGAGGAGTGGGGCGCTTCACCTAGCCGGTGTCGGTTACCTCCGCTGGGACTTCCACCGTAGCATTGGTTCCCTAATGTATGGAGAACCTAAGGAGATTGATGAGGACACCCAGCTTTTGTGGATGGATTCTGACTTCCTGAGTCAAGGCACCGAAATTGAACTCCATGGCATCTAGCTTAGTTGAATTCTCTGTAGAAATGAGGGACATGGCCTGGTGAGCTCTCTTGATATCTTCAGCCTGCATGCTGAGTGCTTTGGCCAACATGGTCTTCATTCACCACATTTCTCCTTGGGTTCAAATGAATTGTGTGTCTTTGGTAGTCGTTGTGCTTGGATTAGATAGCTAGTCCATTTCTGTCTCCAGAGCCTAAGCATCCAAACTTTCTTCCTCCTCTATAATCGTAGCTTCGAGCTCTTCGATTTTTCGTTTTTCTTTTTGACTAGTCCAGGTCCTCATAAGCCTCTTGGGCTTTGTGCAAGTCCCAGTTAGCGGAAGCATTCCAACTACCCTCACATGCCATAATGTTATTGCAGGTCAGGGATACAATGAAAATCTTAATAGCACTGCGATTGTTAAGAAACGAGCCAGGAGAAAGTAGTGTCCTGATCCCCTGGTTGGATGCCTTAGATATAGCTGAGGGTGGGAAGGTCTGGCTTGAGATCTCCCACTTCGCCGTCAGAGATATGTTGTTCCTGACATAATAACTACCATTATAGTTTCCCATTTCCTGCTCACGATGTCGATCTAGAGCCTTGACTCTGCCACGCTTGAGGCTATTGGTTGAAAGCCATGTGTCCTCCTCTGCGTCTTGCTGAAAGCGTTGATCATATTTGTTGTTGATTCTCCTCCCCATCTAATGAACTTTTTCCTTGTCGATGATTTCCCACCCTTCCCCAGGTACTCCATGGGGCTGTCCCCCATTTTACTTTTGTTTGGCCTTAAGTATGTTGTTAATTCTCATAGGTAACTAATGAGTCGTAACCTACAACCCTTCTTCAACTCTTGATGTTCCGGTAAGATCTTCCCTTGAGATGAGAGTGCACTAATCTGAAAGCTTGTTTTCTATGATGTCTTGCTTTCCTCCTGACTACCTGTGGAAAAATGCTGCTAAGGGAGGAGAGATGTTTTGTGATGAGTGTTGTAACCATGGCTAATCTCTAGTGCTTTGTGACTTTCTCCAGACGAGTTCGATTCTACAATCTCTTCACCGTAGTGATGGCCAAGAAGGAATCGCCTTCCACTATAATAGAGTCCTTACCCAACGGGATGAGGATTTGTAGCCCCTGTTCTAGGGCTGTGAATTCTGCTTCATTATTGGTAGCCTCCCCAAGTGATCTATACTAAATGTGGAGGATTTCACCTTTGTCATTTCGGATGATGCCTCCAAGCCCTGCAGGGCTAGGGTTGACCGTGGAGGCCCCGTCAAAATTTGATTTGCAAAATCACGAGGTGGGGGGTAGCCAGGTTGAAGGAACGGGAATAGGTCAAAGGTGGTCAGCTTGAGCCTTGTGACTTATTATACCATTCATTCCAAACAAAATCAGGATGTGAGAGTCATTGGGAGTGAGCATATTGTCCTGGTTCTCTTTGTAGGTGGTAAGGGTAGTCTCTTTTAAACTGCATAATGATAGCTTTGATGGTTTCAAGTTGCTTGACTTCTTTTTGAAAGATTCATCTATTCCTCTCTTTCCAAGTGTTCCAGACTATAAAACTAGGGAAGAGCCTCCAAAGGGTGTTAACCGCATTGCAACTGGAATATTTTATGTGTCAATTTGCAATGGAGTCTTGAATAGAATCTATGTGTCTGTCTATTTGTTTGAAAATTCCTTTGATCCATTCCCACAGATTATTGGTCGAGTCACAGTCATTAAGGAGATGGTTCATCATTTCCTCATCCTTTTCACAGAGGGGACATATGGAATGCCCAATGAAACCTCTTTTCACTAAATTCTCCCAGGTAAGGATTTCGTGATGCATGAGAAGCCAAAGAAAAGATTTTATCTTTGGACCGAGAGCATTGTTCTAGACATTTGGGTACCAAGCTACTTTGTCTTTGAGGTTCTCATGCTCGATATAAATTTTGGCTTCCTTGAGGTTGAAAGTTCCTCTGTCATGTTTTCCCCACATGAGTTGGTCCTCCTCCTGAGTGGACTAGATCATTATCTTATTCAGATCAAAATTTAGGTTGTTGAGGAGGTCTATCATGTCTTCCTCGGCGAGGAGAGGCAATAGGTTCCATTTCCTCCAGTGCTGGTTCTCGTTGATATCATACCAATATTGATGGACTTGTATCTTGCTCGTTGCCTTAAACCATCTCTGTAGGGAAAGATAGTTGGAGTTTTCTAGTTTAGGTAGTTGTTGCCATGCATCCTCCCAGAATAAAGCCTTGTTGCCATTTCGAATTTCCCAGAAGCAGTGGTTTTGAATGAGGTGTCTATTAGCTGTGGCCAAATTCTATATAGGGGAACCTTTAGGGGCATCTGTCATTCTGACCATGTCCTCTGATCTCCACGTTTTGGCATATTTTGCCTTCCAAAATTTTGCCCAAGGTTTATGGAGTTCCTTGAGCCATCACCACCAAAGCTTTGTCCATAAGCTTTGTTGATAGTATCCGGGTCTTACAGCTGTAAGCCCCCTAGGATTTTGGGCTTGCATAATTTAGTCCAGGCTACAAGTGCCCACTTATGCTTATCTTCTTTTCCCGACCAAATAAAGGATCTTTGAATATTCCAAATTTTATGTATAACCATTTTTGGAGTTGGGAGGATAAAGAGCATGTAGAGAGGAATGGCTTGCAAAACCACCTTAATCATTACAAGTCTTCCTACAAAATTCAAAACTCTGTTGGTCCAGTAATTCCCCTTGTCCTCTAGCTTGTAGGGCAATTGGTACCAATGGATTTTTTTCCATGGCTTGCTAGTGAGAGTAATGCCAAGATATTTAGAAGGAAGGTTGCACCTCTTGAAACCAAGGATATTAGTGAGGTGCTTTTGGACCACCAAGTGTCTATGGAAGAAAAAAGAAGAAGATTTATCCAAGTTAAGATCCATACCAGAAGCTTGGTTGAAAAGGTTCAAAATGGCTTTGAAACCTTGGGCCTCCTTAACAGTAGGGGTGCCATGCAGCATAGTATCATCCACGAATTGCTTATGGGTAGTTGTAGGAGCATGAATCAGGGGCTGAAGACCTTTGATGATATTCCTATCCTTAGCCAATTTGATGACGAGACTAAGTCCTTCCATTAGGATAACAAAAAGGAAAGGGGAGATGGGATCTCCTTGATGAATTCCTATGGAACGGAAGAAGGGGTCCCAAGGGGCTCCATTGACTGAAATAGAGAAGCTGGGAGATTTTACCATGGCTAAAATGCATCTGATCCAACGTTGGGCAAACCCAAAAGCTTTCAAAATTGCTTCAAGATAAGTCCAACTAACCTTATCATATGCTTTTGAGAGGTCCAGTTGAATGATCATTCTAGCCTTTTCCTTAGACTGAAGGGTGTGGATCATTTCTTGTGCTAATAAAACATTGTCCATGATTTGCCTCCCTTCCACATATCCTGACTGCTCTTCTGAGATGATCAAAGGGAGAATAGGCTTTAACCTGTTCGCCATGACTTTGGAGATGATCTTGTACAACAAATTATAGAGGGCTATAGGTCAAAATTTAGAAGGTGTGCAGGCAGCCTCTTCTTTGGGGATGATGGAAATAAGGCTAGAGTTTATGGATTTGAGTATGGAGGAGGATCTTCTAGAGTCCTTGACCACCGCCCAAATGTCTTGCTTCTATCTCCCAATAATATTTGAAGAAATCAATGGTGAATCCATCTGCTCCCAGGGCTTTTCCACTGGCCATATCTTTGACTATCTCTTCAACCTCTATGAGGGTGACTGAGCAGCTAAAGGATCTGTTTTGTTCCTCTATGATTAGCTTGGGAATAGAGGTAATGATTGTATTGATTGCATCTTTCCTGTTGATGTCTGGTTCTGTGGCAATAAGACTGAATTGGCTCTTGACGATAGAGGAAATCTCTTGATGAGATTGAAAGGAGGTTCCCTGTTCATCCTTAAGCTTGGTTATTTTATTAGTGCCTCTGTAAGCCATGGCTGAGCGATGGAAAAAATTGGTATTTTTCTCCCCTTCATTCAACCATTGAATACGGGATTTTTGTCTCCATAAAGTCTCTTACTAATTGCATCCATCGTTCAATTTTTTAAGGAGCTCATGCTCCGTGTTAATGGAGTTTTGAGATATGTCCCCCTTGATACAGTTGTTATGTATTAGAGTCATTTTATCCTCTAGGCCTTGCTTGTCCTCAAATATGTTGCCAAAAACCTCTTGGTCCCAAATTCGAAGCTTTGCTCTAATGTTCCTCAATCTAGCTTGGAGCTGAAACATTTTTGTTCCTCCAATGTCTAGATGCTCCTTCAACCAAATTTGGATGTTGGTGGAGAAAGTTGGATGTCTGAGCCAGAATTTTTGAAAACGAAAGCGTCTATGTTTTGGAGTGCCTAGAATGGTTTCCTGTAAAGAGATGGGTCAATGATCCGATCCTCGAGATGGAATGACCTCAAATTCCACTGTGATTCCTTCAAGGAGAATGGTATCCGAGATTAGAAGATGATCAAGCCTAGATGCGATAAGCCTGGCTCCTCCTCTCTTATTATTCCAAGTGAAAATGCCATTTTTTGGTTGGATGTCCACCAGGTTAGCCATTCTTATTAAAGAAATGAGGGTCTTTGCATCCCTATTTAAGGTTCAAATTCCTCCCTTCTTTTCCCCCAGAGAGGTAATCATGTTCAAATCTCCTCCATAGATGGCCTTAGCATGAGACTACCTTTGTTGCATCTTGGATGACTATCACCGTGAACTTGTGAGTTTGCTACCCTGGCTTGGACTCCATATCGCCAAGGGTAGTGACCGGGGTAGCGTGTTGGAAATGGAGAAGCACGCGATGTAGGACTCGACAATAGAAGGTAGGATGCTTCCGCGAACCATGAAAAAGGATAGGATGGAGCCCTACATGGGTGGTAAGGTGCCCTAACAAGCCATAGGAAGAATAGTCTTAGTGCTTCAGGCAGTTGAAAGGGAGCACGGGACTATAAAATATTATGTATGGAAGCTGCGCGATATGGGAGATGCGTGCAGAAAAAGAATGTCACAAGGTCCGCGACTGCTCATGAAGAGCTGCATTGCCACGTGGGTTGGCTAGGAAGTGACCATTGAGGTCACTATTCATATGGGATGTGTGATTTGAGGCCAAATGGAGTGGGAGACGGGCATTTAAGACGCGAGTTATGGGAAAAATTTGGGAAAATTTGCTGCCAAGAAAGCATTCATGGCCCAAGGTCAGGGGGAATAATCGAATTAGAATTTAAAAGGTGCTATAAAACACAAAGGTGCAAAGAATTTTTGAAGAACTGTCGCAAGCCCAGGAGCAGGGTAAGACCTTCCACTATTCATGGTTGCTATTATCCATATTGCTCATAGTGGGAGAATTATCAGAGGATAGTCAATTCCCCAACATAGACATAGAATTACCAAAGGCTGAAAAGTATGCTTCGCTCTAGGCCATAGAGGATGAAAAATTGATCCGCGACACCAAAATCTTCTAGGTGCTCATGGACATGAGCATCTAGATGTGGATCAACTAGAAGCCATGCCTATCGCCCACAATGTATAATAGTCTACATAGTTTTTCTGACTTTAAAGCTGATATACACAACATTTATATCAAGGTACGAAAGGATCCGTTGAAGCAGTGGATGAAGCTACCTTTTGTAGCCATTGACGACACAATTTTTACTATCTTGGAGACATGGCCTCCTAAATGGTGCACCCAAGACATGGAAGAACTAGAGAAGGTGACAACATAGAAGAAATAGGACGATGCCAAGCTGTGCATCACTCAATTTATAGAGAAAAGGTGGAAAGAAAAAGTAGTAGTTGAGGTAAGGGCAACACGAGAAGTGACACAAAAAGATGTGGAGCAGAAGAAGGCCGCAAAAGTAGTAGTGGTAGCACATGCAGCAAAGGTGGTAACAACATATGCAGATGAGGGCCAAGGAATGTGCTCATAATGGAAAGAGGCAGAGGAACAGAAACAGCAAAAGGGAGTGTGGACCGAGGGGTTGCGTTCACATAGTTAAAGCACCCACACATTGCAGAGAGAGCAGGACCAAGGAAAGAGGTCAAGGCCTCGAAGTTGGCCATTGACCCAATCACCTTAACCGAAGGCAATGTCCATGACATAGGTGAGAGGGTCTGTGATGTCACAAATGTAGCACTCCATGATTTTATGCCGGAGCACTAGACTATGTTGGGGGCCCTCAGGGCATAGCTATAGGAAGGAGTTACAGGTGTGGCCCCCTCAGGTGGGTACCCTTTCTACCTACCTCGTAGCAAGATCCTCCGCAACAGAACAAATGCTATGCACATGAATGGAAAACACAATAGTGTTACAAGAAGGGGCCCTGGTCACCGTGAATGTGACTGCTATATTTTTGGTCAACATGTTGAAAGGCCTTGGCCTTAATTTGGCTTCCCTTCCATGAGAGACATTGTATTAGTTACAAGATGGGATAACAACAGAGTTGTGCTCCAGGGACAGCTGCATGATCCAAGTTCTTAGCAAACAAAAGATAAATATGGAGCAACTCAGCTTGCAACACGATGAATTAGTAATGCAAAATCAAACTTGGAGCAGATGGTAGATGACGCTTGCTGATGCTTCCTACAGCTAGCCATCCCAACAAATCTACCGGTAGAGGTGTAGATCCACAGATTGGCAACCAGATTCCATGAGGCTGGGGAATAGATGACAAAGGTTCAGCTAGAGTTGGATATTCAGATCGCAGAGCTATGGTTCAAGGTGCATCCTTCCACTCCCCTAAAAATTAGAGGACATTGTGCTAGCATTATTGCTGCAGGGTTGGAAGAAATTGGAGGTGTAGTGCACGACTGTACCGCCATGTTGGAACAAACACTTGAGTTACTCACAACTTTGTAGGAGGACCCCAACATGCAACACTTGGAGACAGAGGCGTGAGATCTCCAGCAGCAATACGACAGTGTTAGAGGAACTGTGCAGATAGTAGTCCTCACTCAGTGACTTGTGGGGATGTAGCAAGACAAGGCATTGAAGGAGCGGGTTGATATAGCACGCCATAAGGAAGCAGTTCTCAAAGCACGCGTTTAACCATGGATTGACGAGGCCTTCACGATCACAACGAATATTGAAGCAAAGCTTGTGCACATACAAGGGATGCATGCGCAGATGCAGGGAAGCACACCAGACATAGAGGTTTCAGAAGAACGGATGAAGTAGGTTCAGTAAGCAGCAACTTAGTGCATTTTGAACATCAGTCCCGTTCGAGAGTAGTTGAAGGGACTCCACGCCAAAACCGTTGCATCGACACAATGACTTGATGGTGAGTCATGATGTTTGTGTTGGAGACCTGTTGGGCGTGGAATCTCCCCATGACATGTTTTGGGGCTCAAAGCCCAAGTTTTGACTTGATATTCTTGTAAAGAGTCCACAAATTGCGGGCGTGGAGCATGAATTTTATGTTAGAGTCATAGGGTTGTCCACCCTAGTTTTAAATGAAATGTTGACCTATGCATGGTCCGTGGACCATGGGATTGTATAAATAGAGCGAGGCTCTAAGTTGTAAAAGGAAATCTAATAAAGGATGGGCATGAAAGGTCTAAGAGATTAAGTCGAAGTTCGAAGTGTGTCTTGGGTTGTAGAGTAGGAAAAGGCTTTGTAGCTAAGTGCACAGAGGCCTAGTAGACTCTGCAGCTGAGTGCATGGACGCCTGTAGCTGAGTGCATAGGGTAGAGTTGAGTCTATAACAAAAGAAGAGAATAATAAAGAAATGTTTTTGTTACCAATTCACTGTATCTATTCTGATTACATGTTTCATATCATTTGTGAATATATTGTTTCTTTACTGCGCACACTTGTATGAATTGTGAATATTGTTAAGTATAACTGAAAGCATAGAAATAAGCTAAGTTAATCGATTAATATTGGATTACTATTAAGGACTTGGTTAATAACACTATTTGGCCCCCAAGTAAGGTTGTGCGAAGGCAACACCTTAGGTTGCGAGGAACGGGTAAATGCGCATAGTGACATGCGTGCAGGGTCGAACTGTGGACCACTTGAACTCATCACACATCTCCACGGTACATAAACCTAGTTCTAGCACCCTCCCATACAACTTTGGGTGAGACCTTAGTTTGCGCTCCATGGACTGTTGCCGAAAGGGCTAGTAGTACCAGGACTTGTTTAGCTGAATCACCACTCAACCTGGGTCAGGCCCCAACAAGCCAGCATCTAGCTATAGGATGTAGGGGTTCAGTTGGTTGATAAATCACTTTGTCTCATGATGAGTGAAGTCATGGCAGAGAGTGCTCTAGTTCACTCTTGGGAGGCCTTCATCATATGGCAAGGTAGGCTTTCCTAGTTGCTGCATAGGCTTAGGGTTAGCTTTGGATGGGTAGGATTTGGCATCATGGAGATACCTAGGTGAGATGCATTTGGCCTTTAATTGTATTTCACGAGTGGGTTCCAAGAGAGGAGGAAACAAAAAGGGCACGATGGGCAGTCAACTGTAATCAAAGCACCACAACATCATCATGTTGGAATTATTTTGAGATTAGCATGGGACCCTAGTATCAAGGGACTCATTTATGATAGGATGGTACATGGATATAGAGTGATCAGTGGTAAATTTGGGACCCCGGTATTGTGTGCAATGACTGTTTGAGTAAACTGATTGAGAGGGTGCTTGTTTAGGCATTGCTTGAGGAAAATAAATTTTTGGTGGGGAGGAATATAATGTCCCCAACTAAATTAATTTTTCTAAGATGAATTTCTATTTTTGTAACTAGGTGTTGGGAAATATTTTGGCATGTAAACTTATATAAGGTCAATGGAGGGAGTCCCAACTTCATTTTTGGAGAGACGAAGGCCACCAACATCAGGGAAAGGAAAGATTAAATTTCAAAGTGGAATATGTGGCCCACATGAAGTACACACTTGGGGAAGAAGGAATTCAAATTCCTTGAGGAAAATAAAATTTCTTGAGGGACCCAAATGGAATGCATGACCAACAATTATAAAAGGAAGGAATGAGGGAGAAATAAGGGTCTTTTATTTATTTGAAAATCAAAATTGTGTTAGTTGTTCAACTGATCCAACATTGTGATTCCTAGCACAACAACTTCCCAAGGAGAGAAGCTCAACCTTTCTTCGGTTGAATTCGAGTGCCACCCTAGGAAGGATTTCCTTCAACACTGAGACCGGAGGAAGCATTAGTCTCAGGTCATACACATTTCTGGAGCATAAGTCACAACCAAGATCCATGGCTATGCTGTCATTGTAGGGTGATTTGTTAGGGCAACATTATCCAAGGGATTTTAGATTTGGGTAGCTGGAAGATCATTTAGAGGGGCATTTGAGGAGAATTGCGGAAGTTAGTAGTGAAAATATTGACAAGATTAGTCATAACAACAAAATTCATATTTGGATAAGAGGCAAGCTCTAAAGAGTCAGTTTCTGAATGTTTGAACCAAGGGAAACCCTTTCTGGGTTTTCTGGGCTTTTAGCAAGGATCATAATTGTACATTTATGAAATCTCTTGGGCCATTTGGACGGGCCAAATCAAGGGCCCAATTCAACTAACAATGTAGAAAAACTTGGCCAATCCCCAAGAGGTCGAATTTAGCAAGTCAAATTGAGGGAAAGCCGTGTCTCAGTTTCTCTAGGTTTTTGTAGAGGAGAACATACCCAAAGTTGTAGAAATTTCTTGGTTGTTTTGAGGGGGGGAATTACAGCTTGAAGTGAGTGAACAATGTAGTTTTGAGGGGACAAAGCAGTTTTCTGGGAGCAACAAATTCACAGTAACTGAGCACTTTGTATTGATCATCTGAGGCTTTTAGCTTACCTTGTGCAAGCCCAGGTACACGTCATCCAACTTTTATTCCACTCCAGTTTACTTATTAATGAAAATTGAGGTTATTAGGATATTGATGAGAAATTTATGTTCCTTAGTGAAATAAAATTTTATTTTTAATGTTATTACTCGCCTTTGTTATCACTGCAAATTTTCCATTAGGAATACTACAACCATCTTGTATATTTGATATCGTACAGGAAGCCCCGCCTAGATCACAATGCCAATCTAAGCATCTATTACCCTCGATGTCTCGGAGCTCCCACCAAGATTTGCTCTGGAATATGTCCATCTCCATGAGTCCAACCCCCTCCACGATGTACCAACTGAAAATATCTCATCATCTAACCCCAAGAGAGGGACCGAATGCATGAACTCCAACACATAGAACAACCCATCATGCAATGGTTGTACGCTGTGTGATTGAGGTCGTGCCCTCTCACTATCCTAGTCAACAAATGAAATCATACTAGGTATCTTTGTCTCTCTCTTTCTAATGGGCAAAGGTAACCTAATAGTTCTTCAAGCCCCATCTATCTATTCCCAAAGATGGCTAATCAAAGTCTCCAATGTGCACTCTGGCTGCACTAGTAGGGAAACCAACCGCTCCCCAACATCAGTCAATTTGCCTGTGGACTCGGCACAAATGGCTCTCATGCCCTCCAACTCCTCATTTTGTTACAGAATGGCCTCTCGTACTGTCGTCACCTTCTTTCTGAATGTAGAGGGCTAGCCCAGTACTAATGAAACTATGGAGGGAATTTATCCCCTGTAAACTTGGTCACCGCATTGGACCCCTCTCTCTCTTCTAGTACCTCCTCAATGACAAGTATTCCTCTAGGAACCTCATCAACTATTTGTGGGAGGTCATCATCTTGAAACTGGGTCATAACGTCGAGTACCTCATCAACTGTTAGCATCTTGTCAATAAATGGCCTTCTAAGTGTATTGTATAGTCCCTCAACCAAGGTGTCAACTAGAGCTACCAAAGAGGCCTCCAACAATGGTGACTCTAATGCCACACAAGGTATATCAACATGCCCCTCACCATCCTACATGTCCGCCTTCTCAACCTCCTCCTCGAGCTTCTGACATCTAGAGCAAGGTCTCCACCAGTAGAAATTCCTCCTAGTGTCATCCTCTAACTGTCTTCATCCTATCCACTCCCTTTGAGGGGGTATAGTGTCCTTTTGGTAAAATCGCTCCATCAGCCTCTACGTGAAATTTTTGTAGGATGTGGCACATACATGACTCAAAGGGATCAGGCCTAGTTACCACCACCCCATAACCTCTCCATCTAAGTACAAAGTGGCATGTCTAATAATTTTTGCCTCCCTCATCAAATTAGCTAGAAATGCGTCCAATTATTATACCCATTTTCTCATAAAACTTTTAGCTGAACCATCAAAGTGGGTCAGGGTAACTTTTCCCTCAATGATACTTACTCTCCCTTGAGCCATGGGTTTTTCTATAGTTCACCCATCACAAAGCATACATGCCCAAATATTCCATGATCTTGCTGACTACTCCACAACTGGCCAAGATCATGCTTTGATACCATTGTAATATTCCTAATGGAAATTTTACAATGATAACAAAGACACGCAAAGATAAAAACAAAAAAAAATTAGAAATGCATAGACATGAACTATGAATTTCTACAAATCCCCAAATGGCCAATTTTTATTAATAACATATGTTGTGGTACAATAAGTTGGCGAAAGTGCAATTGGGCTTACATAGGGCAAGCTACAATCACCAAGTAATAATTACGAGAAATCCCAATGACTTCAATAACTAGCCCATTCACGAACATGCATTTTCGCAGCCTTCATCGAAGTCTAATCAGAACCCAATTCGTCCATTTATTCTAATACCCTGTTCAGGAAAGCCTCTCCCACATTATGGCTAGATTCACGTGTCATGATCTAAGGTTCATTTGTCATCTCTGCTATCTTCCTTCCTTTCGATCTTGTGTAGACCATAAAATGTGAATCTGAATCACCTTTCAGATTCCTTCCATGAGTGTGGTTCGACTGAATCAAGCTTAGGTACCAGCTATCACGTTAGTGCAGTGGGATCAGCTCATAGTCATAATTCTTTGAATAAAGCTCTTATACCAACTGTCACTTCCCTACAGAGTCGATACTCTTGCAACCACACTATAGGAGGTGCTGCACCACTCACGCTTTTCTTTTTAACAATACTAATGATTGTGGACTACGCCTACTTTCTATACTTAATTTATTTTTCAACAGCTAAGCATATCTTTCATTAACACAATGGAAACCTTCTTTAAACATTCACAACTATGAATCATATTAACATCATTACCATTCAAGTGCATAACAGATTATAATGGGAGGGGCAACTCCTTGCAATTATGAATCTACCCACATCAATAATGTTAATATTCAGAATTACAATCTCTAGATAAACCCCATAATTTACACTTAGAATATTTCCACAGTCAGCACCTTGTCGCCAGAACTACTCGTCGACCAGCTTGTCATTTGCCCACACTTTCACCTGAATGCGTTCAACCGTTTACCAGTCAGTGCTCACATGTCTCGTGATGCCTTCGCATGCCATCAGGCAACTTCCATGTTTCCCCCAAATGCTCGTTTAACCACGCACCCTTGGGTGCCCTATCGTTCCACCTGTCGCACGTTTTGCCCAAACACCTTCATTCACCATCACATGATCTACTCGACATGATCTCATGTACGAGTCATTTAGCTCGCCGCTTGAACGACCACCCGTTCCCTTGCTTGCCTTCCCACTTCGCACATCGGTCGGGCAAGCAACTCACCGTTCACCCGGATGTTGTGCCTTGCCCTCACTCGATGTTCAACCACGCATTCAACTGGATGCCTTGCCATGCCCTCTGTTTGACATGTTGTTCACCAGGATGCCCTACCGCACCCTCGCCTGACATTCAACCAACCTTCGTTCGCAAAACTTGTTAGTTCAACAAAACTTGTGTGCGCAAGCCCGTGCTATTCTACTTGCGCCTTGGCTCACGTAACGATGCTCACACTTCATTGCTTGGGTGTAGGTGCTTCGTCCCTCATCCGCCTGCACCGTGCCTTCGTTTCAACCTTCAATCCTCGCACTCTTTTTCTCCATACATGGACACTTGAATGCTTGTTAGTTGGATGATGGAATGGCTCTGCATGCCATTCTACTCATGAACTTTCAAACCGCCATGTTCATCTATCAGCTTCACCTAGCCGACCCACCCTTCGGCCATTTCTTTCACTTTTCCACATGTCGGTCGGTTGGCTTGGGTGCCCATACCCGAGACGCGCCCATACCCGAGACACTTAGTCACATTTTTCACTTCGACCCTTGCGTTTTTCCCTTCACCTGTCCGCCTTGTTCAGCTCGCCCGAGCTCCATCGTTGGTGCGCTCTCACCAAACTCTTCGTTACACTCCAACTCTATAGAGTAGAGATGTGGTAAGTAGTATAATATAATATAAACATTTTGACTTTGCAAAAATAAAATATAAATACAAATAAGTTTAATATATAGAAAGATAGCCCAAAGTATTATAGAAATTTTAACTTTTTAAAAATAAGAATAATTTTATAAAAAATAAAGACTTTGATATTCACCTATAGTATTGACAACCTCTGTATTGTATTAATTTGTAAAATATAACTTTTTATTTAAAAACGATTACCAAAAATCCAATTCGTACCATATAAACTCACTTCTAACTCACCTTAAACCATCTTAATTTGGCTGATGTGAGATGGGATTTTCTTTCACCAGCGAGAGAATCCCATCGCCCCTGCACCAGACTCTCTCCCACAATAAACAATCTCCTCCTCTACTCTGGGTGAAAATATCTCTCCAAAATAACAGCCAATCTGTGCACTTGTAGAACCTGTAGAAACATAGAACAATGTTGAAATCCATTCCCATCCAAGTCGAACCCAAATCTGAAGTACAACCACTTTGTGAGAACCCAGCTACTCTTTGCATTTGTTATTTTGGTTATTATGGCATTTGCCTATGATGTTAGTGTTTTATTAGTTTCAATTTCTTTAATGGTGTAACGCACCAATAATATTAATAGCACTAGTTTTGATGATCAGGTTTTTATTGGTATTAATTCTATCCTATTCGCAAGTGGAGTAGGGTTTTTAATTTTTCATAAATAATAACGGATAATTTTTTTAGGTTAGGTAAATATTCATTAATGTTAAAATATAAACATATAAGAATTTTTCATAAATATTACAGGATTAGAATGGTTTCAAATATATAAACATGTAAAAATGTTTGATAAATATTACTAGTATTTAATTTATTTATATTCGATGATTAAATTGTGAATTTTAATATTATTAGCTTGATAAGCATATGATTAATAATTTAAATTTATACTTATATTTTTTTATCCATTTAAATATGTTTTGATTACAAACTTATTAGGCAAGAAAATTAAATTTAATCCCTCGATAAGCTTAGAGATTGATATATTAATTTAATTACTCTATTCAATTGTTACCACTTCCATTATTTCAGGTTTACTAATAAATTCCTATAGCGAAATATTAAAGTAATAATGATAAAAGAATATTATAAATGAAGAGTGAAACTACATATTATAAGGATGTTGTTGCGAACAAGAATATAAAAATTTAAGATTGGAAAAGATATATGAGTTTGAAAACACTCTTAATCCAATATTCTTATTCATGACTCTATCCTTTATTCAAGAACTTGAAGTAACTAAAGTAATAATGATAAAAGAATAGTGTAAATGAAGAGTGAAACTACATATTATAAAGATGTTCTTGCGAACAAGAATATAAAAATTTAAGATGGGAAAAGATATATGAGTTTGAAAAAACTCTTAATCCAATATTCTTATTCATGATTCTATCATTTGTTCAAGAACTTGAAGTAACAATAACACAGCCCACACTAGAAATTACAAGCCATTGAGATTACAAAATTTTGAGAAATTTTTCTATACTTGAGAAATTATATCAAACAATCAATCAATTTTCCAAATATCTATGAAAATTTTTGGAAAATCATCAACTTTTAATAAAAATAACTTGAAAACTTTATTAAAAAACAACACTATTAAGGAAGTCTTAAAAAAATGAATAAAATTGGGCTATCTTTGAAAAAGAATTAAACAAATTTAAAGAGTAAATATTATAAACCATTTAGAAAATTGAAGAAACAATAAAATAAAAACTGGTTATTTTTATAAGCTTCTGATTACTCTATATATATATATTAATAAAAAATTAAAAGAATTAAAAAAACAAAATACTTCAATTTAAAAAATTAAAAAAACAAAATACTTAAATTTAAAAAGTTAAAATGTGATTTAGTTTTGATAAATTTCTTATTTACATATTTTTAAATAATTTTATATTACCTTTTAATGATAAAGAATTTTGCATTTTAGATGCATGGCATAGTGGTCGGGGAAGTCGCACCTCGGTGGATTTCTGCGGTGTAACATTGCTATCGCTGATGGTTTATTCCAATGATTTGACGACTGATGACGAGGCTTGATGTGCCTGTATAGTATAATATGAATGTAATGTGATTTTCCAACCGAATTACCTTCCCCACCTGAAAAAAAAAAAAAAAAGAATTAATTTAAAAACCTTACCTATTTTACTCAACTGAAAATGAAAATTTATGACTATTATATCCGCATTAAAAGTTAGAATACCATAAATATATAAAATTTAGATAATTTAAGAGAAGTAAAACTACCACAAATATATAAAATTTAAATAATTTAAGAGAATTTTATAATAACTTTTAATTGAAAGGAGAAACACTTCAACGGATATAAGTCAGGTGGCATAAGTCTACGGAGTTGTCTATAATGCGACTTTTTGGAGATTCTGATGATGGAATCCGGTGGAAGAAATGAGGTTAAATCTTGATTTTTAGCAGTTAAAATTGTTTTTTAACTGCATATTTGGATTCAGCGCCCTGGAAATCCCCTGGGAGCCATTGATTGTGCAGAAACTAGCTATCAAAATTGAGATTCCAATGAATTACTACCTGATTTTGACCGGAAAAATCCGCCGGAAAAACTTTCAAAAAATCGCGTTATAGACTACTGCTAAGTCTACGGCTGTTGCATGTGAACCTTCCTCGTAAACACCGTTCACTTCAGTACACTGCGCCACTGACGGGTTGAACAAATACGAGACCCGTGTGTGAATGGTGGTTCTGCTTACAAAAATATAGTGGCGCCATTGTGTACCACATGGAAAATCGACAAAATGTTGCGGAAGAAAAGCGACAGGTGTCCAAACACTTTTCGCACCATCATACTTTATTACTTCCTCTTTCGTGAATCTATATAACTCTCCACTAAAAGAAACAACACCGCAACTTCTCGAGACATCTCTACTCAATCTCTCACTATCTTCAAACCACCTCCACATTCGCGCAGTTGGATCAAAAACCTTGGCATCTCTGTTGAACTGGCCTCAGCCTAATACCATGAATTGACCTTGCATGAAAACACCGTGGCATCCCTGGTCGTGCTGTTGGTTCATAGGAGGCAGAATATCTAGTTGTAGGCATGTCAGCTCCCCGGATCCATGTGGTAGATACAAAGTCATAAACGTATACCCTCTTCCTATAGTGGTAGAATCCGCCAATGAGAAGCAGTTTCCCATTCACAGCAGCGCACCGACACAGTGGTGTTATTCTGACAAAGTCTGGATCGTGGATGGGAGGTAGCATCTCAGAAGTCCCCGTCACAGAGTCGTACACCTTTACTGCACAGAGAATGTCGACCCTCTTATGCATTTGAATGAAGAAAAGGAGATGCTCGCTCGCGCCACATATCTTTCTGTCAACATAGCAACTAGGGCTACTCAGCATAACCTTCCAACTTGTGCACACAGCTTTCAGATTATCGTGAGATGAGTAAGGCACTCTCAACAAACAACATCGAAGGAGTTTGTCTGGAATAACGTCCATCTGAACACTTCAAAAAAAAGACAGACACCTATTATTTTTTTTTGCTATGTAAAGACTGAACTATTGTATTAAAAAGAAAAAATATGTACAAGAGGTATACATCTCTGAGAGCTATGGATCAGCTCTCAGTCAAGAAATTCTCATTACAACTGATATTTCTGCTTGTAAGAGCGAGAGAAAACAAAACCCAAAAAGAAATGTCTTGAACTGGAACTTGCCCAACCTGGACCAATCAAACATGACTAAGACATACTAAAACCACTAGTAAGACCAGACCACGAGATCTGTTACAGGGGACCAAGTTTACATAGTAGCTAAACTTCAGAGATTGCATGCTGTCAAGCCTGGATAGAACAAAAGACAAAAAGGAAGCTGATCGCCTGAGTACAGGCTTACCCCAGAGAAGTCTGTAGTCATTTGCTGTTGCCCTTCTTCACCTCAGCTTCGCGAGCCATTAATCTTTGCTTCCGTTCTTCAGCTACCTGTACCGGGTCTGGCTCCCAAGAAACTTCGACTCCAGCTGGAACGTCCTCGATGCGGTCATAACGAGGAGGCAGCTTGAGGTAAAGTTTATAATCTAGAGAGTCTTCCTCTTCCTCCATTTTCAAGCCACTGCCAGGGGAATCCATATGAGCCTTAATAATTCCTTCAGCAGAGACCATTGGTTCTTTTCGTTTTAGACTGCGGAGTTCTTTGGCAGCTTCCTCCTGCTCTGCCGAGTAGACATCTGTGCTATCCTCCGCAATTCTACTCTGAACTTCTGGATTGTAGGAGGTGTCCTGGGCCTTGGAAGAATTTTCTGAGGTGGTGGGTATCTTCTCCCCTAAATTGTTATTGCTACTGTCCTCCGCCTCATCCTCCTCGTCGAAGATGACCGTAATGCGGGTTCTGACCACTGGTTTATTCGTCCGGCGACGGTAGCAAAGAGTTGCAATCTGAACTGTGTTATCCAAATCCTCGGAAGGCGTTGAGGCTCCAGAGGGAGGCGAAGCACGCGCTAAGGGAGAAATCCGCTTCGGGCTGGGCTGACCACTCTGTTTAGTGCCGCTGGACTGACTGGAGTGACCACCCCTGCGAGGCTTCTTATGCCCAACTCGAGGAGCCATGAGTATCGTGATGACCTCTACCCAATTGTGCAAACAAAAACTGACTGATTTATACCTGCTGCGGTTTCTGCAAATCCCCTGCACATTCGTCTGAACTGTGGGCACAATCCTCCGGAGCACTGGGCGAGAGATGTCGACGTGGCTGGGAATTTCACTTGCAGAGTTTCCCTTAACAATTCCCTGAACCATCAAAGAATTAAACCCTATGCCGGCTCGCATTCCTGAATCACAGTAAGTATGCTCCATGATTAATGCTCTGGCAGTATAACCTTGAAAATTCCCCTGTCTTGAAGGGCTTTTAATGCCCCTGGATGTACTGGCACCCAGAACCCGATCAAAACCCATGGAGACCACCTGGTGACTGCGTGAAGACATGTGTCTTGAGCGTGGGGGTGTAATGGCACTTCTAATCAATCATTAACACCCGCATCCGAGTGGGCTTGATTCTGCCTCTGAACATCTTTTTTTGAGATTTCCTGGAAGGTGTACCATTCATTCATTCGTACATTGCCTTGAAGGGATCCTTCAAAATGGTTTTTTCCTCTTTCTGCTCCTATGTTAGCTAAGAAATCTGCTAATTTATTTCCTTCGCGTCTGATATGATTGAAGGTTGCAGCTTTCTTATCCCTTAGCCAGAACTGAAGTAGCTCCAGCCTTGCAGCCATTCTCCAGCTCATACTAACCTTCTGTGCCTCTGTTCCTTGTTGAATTTTAATGGCCATGTTGATTAAGATTTGAGAGTCTCCCTCCACAATTAGGGGAAAGAAGCTATCCTTTTGAGCAATGTTGAGACCTTTCCATAGTCCTTCAAGTTCAGCTACGTTGTTTGTATTCCAGCCAATGGAGCCAAAGAAGACCTTAAGCACTTGTCCATTGTGATCTCTGATAACTCCACCATATCCTGTAGTGCCCGGATTGCCCTTGGAAGCCCCATCAAAGTTGAGTATAAACGAATTGGGAGGTGGAGGGGCCCAGTGAGAGGGAATATCCTTCTGTTTATTAATACTTCTTCGAAGGAAGTTGGTTGAGCTTAAATGAATTTGCCAATTATTCCAAATTTCCTGTTCCTTGTTGTTGGAAGGGAAATCCTCCTGTGACTAGCTTCTGATAGATAGAGTTTCCTGTACATTCATGACTATGGTCTGCCGAACTTGCTGCGCATCCATTGAGTGGTCTTTGAAGATTCTGCGGTTTCTCTCTTTCCAGAGATTCCACATAACAATTCCGGGGATTATTTGCCATAGCGAATTTAGGATGCTACTCTAATACGGGTGCTGAGGCCAATTTCGTAAAGTATTGTTTACATTTCCTATCTCGCGACCTTCCTTTTGGCAACGAAAAGTGACTTTCTCCCACATTTGCCGGCTAAGAGGACATAGTTCATAAGGTGCACAACTGTTTCCTCCTCCATTTTGCAGTTGAAGCATATTGAGGGTCCTTCGAATTTTCTTTTTCTGAGATTATCCCAGGTGAGTATCCTGTTGTGGGAGAGTAGCCAGAGGAATGTAGATATTTTTGGCCAGATCGGGGGGCTCCATATTTTTTCCCAAGTTTGTCCTTGATGAGCTGATCTTTGATAATAATGTGGTATGCTTCTTTGGTCGTATAAGTTCCTTTTTCTTCGTAACCCCACCTTAATTTGTCCTGCTCGGTCGATTTAAGAATTTGTCTCTTTTGGAGCTCTTCAGCAAGGGAATGTTGGGCATCTTCTGAACTGTTTGGGATCAACTCTTGGGTTTTTCTCCAAATCCTATGATCTGAGTCTCTATGATCATGCCAGAATTGGTTTACCTTTTATTGTTGGTGCATTTGATGCGCAGGGATTCCTTGAATTACGTTGGCGAGACATGGGGATTGTTGCCAAGAATCCATCCAAAAACGCGCAATGCTACCGTCCTTCACTTCCCAGAAACTATGACTTTGTATAAGATTTCTGTGCATTATCGCAGAACCCCAGATGATTGAGCCTTTTCTAGTTTCTGTCATTCTTATACGTTCCTCAAGAGGTAGATTGCTGGTATATTTAGCCGACCAGAATTTTGCCCATAATGTTTCTGGGAACGCTAGCATTTCCACCAAATTTTTGCTCCCATGATCGCATTGCTGTGTTCAGGATCTCTTAGGCCAATTCCTCCCACTTTCTTTGGGAGGCATGCTTTTTCCCATTTAATTAACGCCCACTTCCTATTGTGACCAGAACTGCCCCACAAAAAGTTACGTTGCAGCTTCTTGATGGCTTTTAGAACCCACTTTGGCGCTGCCAGAATAGAAAATAAATAAAGAGGCATGGATTGTAAGACAACTTTTATGAGCACAAGTCTGCTTGCCATGTTTAGGGAGCGGTGAGTCCATAGCAGGAGCCTGGTTTCCAGTTTATCCAAAAGGGTTGTCCAGGAAGAATGTTTCCGAGCTGACTCAATGAGAGGGGCGCCAAGGTAAGTGGATGGTAAGGAAGCAATGGAGAATCCCAAGATTCGCGCTATGGAGCACTGTGTGGTCGGGTGGGTGTTAAAAAAGAAGATCTAAGACTTGATTCTATTGATGCAAGCACCTGAGGCAGTGGAGAAAATGTTAAGCAGAGAGTTTAGAGATCGGGCTTCTTGGACAGAGGAGTGTCCAAAGATCATATTGTCGTCTACGAATTGTTGATGAGAGATAGTGGGCGCGCCATGGAGAGAGATGCCTTTGAGGGCATTGGATTGAAGGGCAGCATGAAGGCTTCTTCCCAGACCTTCCGCCATAATTATAAACAAGAAGGGAGATAGGGGGTCGCCTTGCCTCAATCCTCGTGAGGGGTGGAAAGTGGCAGAAGGAATCCCATTTATCAGAATGGAGAAGAAGGAGGAAGAGACCATATTCATGATCCATCGGATCAAAGGATAAGCAAAACCAAAAGCACTCAAAATTTTTTCCATATAATCCCAGCTTATACTATCAAAAGCTTTGGAAAGATCAATTTTTAGAAGCATACCTGGTTTTTTTGCAAGCTTTAGAGAATGTATGATTTCATGCGAAAGAATTATTCCATCAGTGATTTGCCTTCCTTCAATGTACCCTGATTGCTCCGGGGAGATTATGCCTGGCAATATTGGTTTTAGTCTTACAGCCACTACTTTAGAGACAATCTTGTAGATAATATTACATAGGGCGATGGGCTGGAATTTGTCTGGGGTGCTGGAGTTTTCCGATTTAGGTATTAAGGCTATAAAAGTGGCATTGAGGCCTGGATACATCCATCGAAGGCTTCGAGACTCTTCTACCACTTGCCAAACCTCCCATTTAATTAGATCCCAGAAGTGATGAAAGAAGTTTGAAGAAAAACCATCGAGGCCTAGAGCTTTACCAGCTTTTAAAGATTTTGCAGCGGATTCCACCTCCTGTAAACTGATGGGTTTAAGAAGCAGGGAGTTTTGTTCCTCAGACACTAGACGCGGTATATTCCTAGTGATGTTGTTTATAGCCTCATCTCTGTTGATATTTGGCTCCTGGCTCATTTCTTTGAAGTAATTGAGGAATTCCTTTTCTATATCTTCCTGGGTCTCCAGTTTGTCGCCTTGAGCGTTGATAACCTGAGAAATTTGATTGTGCATTCTTCGTTGCACTATGGTTCTATGGAAGAACTTGGTATTCTTCTCACCTTCCTTCAGCCATCGGATGCGGGATTTTTGTCTCCATAAAACTTCCTCTTGTTTCTCTCGTTCCTGAAGTTTACTTTCCAGTTCTTGTGCCTTGTGCGCTAGCTCCTCTGTCCGTCCTTCTAAAATTAATATTTGTTGAATGGATTTGAGATCCTGAAGGATCGATTCCTTTGCCTTAAAGATGTTGCCAAAGTTTTCCTTATTCCATTTCTTGATTTCTCCTTTTAAGAACTTCAGTTTCTTTTGAAATCTGGCCATTTTGGATTGCTCTGTAGGGTTGCTGTTTTGCCAAGTTGTAGTTATGAAATCCTTGAATTCAGGATGTGAGAGCCAGAATGCTTCAAATCTGAAAGGTTTTTTGATGTTGTTGCCCGGTCTATTCCAAATCATTTCTATGGGCCAGTGATCTGAACCTGAGAAAGGGATGATGTGTGCTGTAAATTCGCCTCCCACATGGATAGCATTGTCAGAGATCAAGAACCTATCCAGACACGATGCAATCTGCATGGGAATAATCCTTTTGTTCGTCCAAGTATAAAGGCCATTAGCTGTAGGAAGATCTATAAGCCAGTTGTTCTGAATGAAGTCCTTTAGAAGTGATCCATCTTTGTTGGTTCTGCAGCGTCCTCCTATCTTTTCCTCTGAGTTAGCTATCATGTTGAAGTCACCTCCTGTTACCCACAACGGATGCCGTCTGTCCTGATTGAGCCTTGCTATTGTATGTAGAATTGCTGCTTTCTGCTGCGTTTCTTGGGGAAAATAGACATTCGTTAAATGTCCATGAATGTTGGTACCTATGAGATGAAAACTGGCCTGAATGAAGCTTTTGTTAGCATGAATATTAGTTAACTCAATCTTTCTGGCATCCCATAGAATTGCAAGTCCTCCTGAGGCTCCTTGCGCTTCCACTGCTGTCACTTGGCCTCCCGCCCATGCTTTAGCTGCTGCTCTTTCTAGAAAGTTTAGAGAGCATTTAGTTTCCTGAAGAAATAAGATTGCTGGTTGTTCTTCCATGATCAAGTTTTTTAGGAGTTTACTTTTCCTGGGGCTGTTGAGCCCTCTTATATTCCAAGATATTAACTTCATTGGGAAGGGTTGAGGTTGGTGTTAAAGTACTTAGTAAGTTTGGCATATCTACCAGACTCAACTAGAACTGCTCCAAGCTTGATAGTTCTTTCCAACTCTGTTTTCCTGCCTCTTTTTTTGCTGTCTTTAAAAGAAAATTTTCCATCCCATTTGCTTCCTGTTTGTATTCCAAGGGAGTACTTCTTTTGTGCCTTGCTTAATATTTCCACCAAATTGTCAACTTGTTTTTCTGGGATTTTTTCAAAGTTCCCTAGTTTGCAAGCTTGTTCCATTCCTATTAGATCCAGTTCCCCAATATCAATTGTATCACTGTCATCTTCCATGGGTTGAGTTTCTTGCGAGTGTTCTTCTACCTCCTTCCCTTTGTCCTTACTCTGCATAGGTTTGTCAATATCCATGTCTGGGTTGCTTCCGGGATCGGAGATCTGTGGGTTTTTTCCCCTTTGCTGAGTCGGGCTTGATTTCTCCAGTGCTGATGTCTCGTGAGTTGTCTTTTCCTTGCTGAGTTCATCCGGCGATGTCATTTTTGCTAGCGCCTCAAAACTATTGCTGGTAGAAGGATTTTGGTTCTCCCCTGGTGAATATTTTGAAGGAGCATTCGGCTTCTTGTTGCTTCGTCTGCGGTTGGTCACTTTAGTGAAGCCATTCTGTTGGTGGGATTCGGGATTCAATTGTGTTGCTTCTTTCTTATTCAGGGGACAGTCTCGGAATAGATGGCCAATCGTATGACATTTTCTGCATCGAAAGGGTACCTGTTCATAATCAATCGCTTGGACCCAGTCATGATCCTCATGGAAAAGTCTGACTGTGTCAGGCAGTGGTTGCTTTAAATCCATGTAAACACAGATCCTTGCGTAGGAGACAAATGTGGTGGGTTTCACCGTTTTGGTTTCTTCAGCAACTTTGATGAAATCTCCTATCATTGATCCAATGGATTTTAGAGAATCTTCATCCCAATATTCCCATGGCAGTGAGTAAAGACGGATCCAGACCGGCGCATAGCTAAGGTCTTCATTATCTGGATTGAAGCGTGCTACCCATTCTCTGAGATAGAGCCCAACAGAGTTAAAAAAGTAAGGCCCCCCATCAAATACTCTATTCCTGTCTTCCAAGCAGTTGAAAATAGCTGTAAAAAAACCTTTGGGCCCTAGGAGAAGGGTAATTTCTCCCTTTGGCTTCCATTTATGATTTATCCAACCTCTTAGAGCTCTTTCATTTGGCCAGAAGCCCAGAAATTTCCCTATGAGCGCATGATCATGCATGTATTGTATTCTTCCATTTATTCTTTCACTAGGCAGTTCAACTTCTGGCCTATGAGTGGCAACGGGTTTACAGGTGGACGAACTAACCTTTGGATTTTCATTTGAGCCTTGAGGATCGACGTCTGTCTGTGATTCCTGCGCAGATTTTCCTTGATTGGCTGATTCTGGATTTGTATTACCTTCTGGTCCTTGCTGGCTTCCATTGACGGGCTGAAGCACTGCCCCATCCCCCTGTGGGGGTATCATTTGGTCCGCCTGATCTGCCTACGTCCTGGAGTACTAGCAGCGTTGAACAGGGCAGAGGATGCAGAGCCGACAGACACCTATTATTACTGACGAGTAAGGCACTCTTTAGCAAGCAACATATTTTAGCTAATAGTGTGATGAGTAAGGCACTCTTAGCAAGCAACATCAAACTAGGTCATCTTGAAATAATTTCCATCTCAACACTTCAAACAAATATGAGCAGAATGGGGCATCAGTTGTCACCAAGAGAATTGAAGATATCAAATGTTCTTGATTAGTGCATAAGAGAGCAAACGTCTCAGAGAAATGAAATTATCCACCCTTGCCCAAGAGAAATGAAGTGATCAAATGTTCTTTATTCATGCCATGAGCATCTATTAATTTCATTCATATATTAATATAATCAACGTGAAGTTTATATATTTTTTTAATGTTTATCTTTTCAAATATAGTTATATAGTTGTGGTTGGGTGGTGTCCATACAATTTTGGTTAAAATAATATTTTTTTATTATTAATTTTAAATATAATAAAGTTAAATTTAAATATTTATTTTATTTTTAAATCTATTGGTTTTTATTTTTCTTATTTTAAGTGTGTTTTTTTAAGATCACATTTTTTATATATTATCATTTTTTGGTTATTTAAATTATTTTTTTATATATAATATAATATATTATATATATATTATTATATATAATATATATATATTATATATATATATATGAAAATGTAAAAGATTAGATTTTGAATCTATATAAATGTAATAAATACTTAATATATATATTTTAGTTAGTATCTAGACAATGTTTTGTTAAATACATGTAATCACTTTTAAAATCTCAAACAATATAATGACCGCATTATACTACATGCTACATAAATTATTCAAATTATTTTTCAAATATATTTATAATTTGATTATCTATACTATATAGGGATAGTTAGTGAAATGATTTGTTTTTCCTTGGAGTATTATAAAATGTAGACATTGGCCCTTATGTCCAATTATCTAAGTAATCTCACAAGTCTATTTATAATAAATTTTTGGGGGGATGTGGGATTCCATGTTCAATCAATCCCCCATTTAGAAAAGTAATGGATGGGATGACAAAACGCATGTGTAGTTTCAGCTTTTTGGTTTTGAGAGGAAATGTTTGGGAATTCTTGCAACTCATAATTTTATCAGTGATGGAGTGCTGGAAAAGCACCAAAAATATCTTATAAGAAACACATTTGATAAGCTAGAAACTTTAGACTAGTCATCTTAGGCAACACTATCGAAATTATTGAGAACATTCTATTCATCCTTGTGAAATAGGCATTGTGTGAGATGATGTGAATTGTTATCAAAAGATGTAATACCCCTAGCTTAACCCCTAAATGTTCTAGTAAATATATATATGATATTAAGGCCGGTGAACATCTATATAATAATTAGATTGGTAAGCATAATTTTATTGAGTCTTGGGTGTCTTTATGTGTATAAATTTGTTAGGTCAATGGGCTAGTTTACTTTGATTTAATGTTCGGTGATTGTGAATTCAAGCTATGGAATTTGTCTTTTAAAACACTCGCTAGTCTAGAAGATGTAACATGTAAGGCATACATGTAATAATAGATTACAAGGAGTACAAATTAGGGAATGAAAAAGACTATGGGGTGCTAGGAATCCACACAAAATAAAATGTTGTGGTTGAACCTAGACATGTTTCCTAAGAAAAAATTATATAATATTCTTAAAATAAATTTTATTGATAACAAATATTATAACCCAGAACTGTAAATAAAGGGTAAAATGAGAAGAATGGAACACATTCAATTTCTCTTTCTATTAGAGATTTCTAGGTGATGGGTATGAAACCATGCATTATGTTGTTAGGATACTAATAATACTATGAGTGGCATATCCCCAATAAAATAAATTGGGAGTATTATAAGTGGTGTCAAAGCATGACAAATTTCATATATGGGATGATGTATGGAAGGTGTTGGATCTTGGATGGGAGGTAGCATCTTAGAGGTGCCAGTCTCAAGGTTGTACACCTTTAATGCCACCATAATATCGACCCTCTTATGCATTTTAATGAAGCAAACGAGATGCTAGCTAGCCCCACACATAAAAGTTAGTGTTACTTATCATAGATTTCTAACTTGTGCACACAACTTTTAGCGAGAAAGATTCAGATGGGTAGCCTTTTCCTTGGAGGAACTGGACTAGTGTGGTGGGAAGGAAAGACATAAGCTAATCTAAAGAGACATAGTAAAATTCTTGAGACATAGTAAAATTCTTTCGACCTAGAATGAATTTGTTTCTGCCATTAAAAAATAGTTTTATCCTTTAGATTATATGCAGGAAGCGGTCATAAGTTGGCAAACTCTTCGCCAATTAAAGGGCTAAAGTGTACAAAGTTATACCCAGGAATTTAGAAAAAGAGCTTTGACTCTAGGCATATCTCTAGACTCACCTCAACCTTTGTTGAACTATATAGGTGCTCTCCATAGATATTTGAAGCACACCATTCTCATGTTTAACCCCACTAGCTTAGATGATGTACACATATAAAGGCTAGAGGCAAGAGTGTGAACCCAGATATTGGGGGATTATCAAAACCCTCTACAAGCAAGAATAAGGAAAAGAAGAAGCTGAAATGGAAGGAGAGGAAGACAAACATTGTAGAAAAGGACAAACCTTCATGCACTCACTGCAAGAAGGATGGACACAATGATGAATAGTGTTGGTCTTTGCATCTGGAGCTGAAACCTAAGAAGTTCGGTGGTAAGAGGAAGAAGACTGCTGCTGCTATTTAGAAATACTTGCAGTAAGACTTAGGTGATGAAAGAACAATCATAGCCACATGTATAAAAGGTAAAAGTTATGAAGCATCTACAAGTAATTATGCACAATCTATTGATAATGAAGATAATGAGAGGAAAAGAAATTAGCTTTTTCATATTAGAGTTATTTCCAAGCACCAAAAGGTTGATACTTTATTTGATAGTGGATCACAAGTAAACTTGATTTCTGCAACAATTGTAAAGAAGTTGGGCTTACTAACAACACCTCACAAGAAGCCATATCCATTAGGTTGGGTATGTGATAAAACAAAACCACAAGTGACTAGACAATGTAAACTCAGGTTTGTTATTGGGTTGACATTTGTACATGAGGTGGAGTTAGATATAGTTCTCATGGATATATGTGGTATTGTTTTAGGAAGTCCTTACTTGTATGATAGAAAATCCATATTCTATAGAGCTGAAAATAAGTATCAACTCACTAAAGATGGAATAGAATATATTGTAAAAGCTCATAAACTCAAAAATAACTATTCTTTCAAAAACTTAAGGCAGATGAAAATAATTGTAAATTCATGCAAGAAATTTTTACCAATGGTTGTAAAGGAAAAGAACCTCGATAAAATTAATGTATTTGAAGGTTGTGATGCTAAGCAGAAAGATGATTTAGTTAAAGTTGTTTTAGAATATGATATCCTATTTCAAGAACCTAAAGGTCTTCCACCAAAAAGGGAAATAATTCATGATATTAATTTATAGCAAGATGCTCCATTACCTAACATCGGAATGTAAAAGTTATCCGCTTTAGAGAATGTAGAGATCAAGAAGCAGGTACAGGAGCTGCATGATAAAGGGTTTATAAGACCAAGCATATTAGCATGTGGATCTCCAACTGTATTAGTAAGAAAGAAAGATGGTTCGTCGAGGATTTGCATTGATTATATAGCACTAAATAAAATAACGATCAATAATCGTTATCCCCTTCCTCGCATTGATGATCTATCAGATCAGTTGAAAGAAGAAGTTTACTTTTCCAAGTTAGACTTGCGTAGTGGCTATCATCAGGTCAGAGTAGCAAAACAAGATGCATGGAAGACTACTCTCAAACCAATGCAAGTGCTGTATGAATGGCTCGTTATGCCTTTTGGCTTAACTAATGCTCCTGCCACTTTCATGAGAGTTATGAATGATGTACTCATACCTTTTATTGATGATTTGTAATTGTATATTTATATGACATTTTTGTTTTCAGTAAAACATGGGAAGAACATTTGAAGCATGTAAAGCAGACTTTAGATGTTTTGAAAAGAGAAAATCTCTATGTGAAGTTGTCAAAATATGAATTTGGCAAAACATCTTTAAATTATTTGGGTCATATTGTAGGGGGTGGTGAATTGAAGATAGATCCCTCTAAGGTTGAAGTTATTGTGAACTAGCTTAAACCCAAATCTGGTACAGAAGTTAGGAGTTTCCTAGGCACAACATAATTTTGGAGAAAATTTATTGCTAAATTTTCCTTGATTGCAGCTCCCTTACATGCTTTAACATGATTGAATAAGGTGTTTCAGTGGGGAGGAAAACAAAAGAAAGCCTTCAACACCCTAAAAGAAAAAATTAGTACAACACCATTACTAGCACTGCTAGATCTTCAACGACCATTTGAGATTGAAACAGATGCCATTGACTATGCCATGGGAGCAGTATTGATGCAACATTGTAAACCCATATGCTATCACTCTAAGACATTTAATTCTACAATAGTTAATTATCCCACATATGATAAAGAATTGTATGCATTAGTACAGAGTATGAAAAAGTGGAAACATTACCTAATAGGAAAAGAAACCATCATACATACAGATCATCAACCACTTCAATATTTTCACTCACAAACTAAATTGCAGCAATCAAGACACTATAGGTGGATGGGTTTTCTACAGCAGTTTCATCTTGTCATGAGATATAAGAAGGGCATACACAATAATGTTGCAGATATGTTATCTAGAGCAATCATAAATGCATCTACTATACTTAAGCATAACTCAGTAATGCATGAAGGATACATTGAACAATATGCTCAAGATGTAGATTTTAAAGGTGTATATGCAACTTTAAGTCATGGAAAACAAGTAGAAGTTCTGGATTATTATGTTAAGGACCAACTCTTGTATATTTTGGGAAAGTTATGCATCTCACAAACTAAAAGAGTTAACATAATCCAAGAAGCACATACCTCTCTTATATCAGGTAATTTTGGTTTAAGTAAGATAGTTGCACAACTGCAAAGGTTTTATTATTGGCCAAGAATGCATGAAACACTTTCTAGATATATTAAAGGGTGTACTATGTGTGCTAAAAGCAAGCCCAGTAATAGAAAATTAGTCTTGTACACTCGACTTCTAGTTCCTTCTCGTCCTTGGGAAAGTGTTTCCATGGACTTTGTTGGGGGATTTCCAAAATCTTGTAAAGGTCATGATTATTTATATGTTATTATGGACAGGTTCAATAAAATGTGTATCTTAATACCTTGTAACAAGCAGATTACAACTGAACAAATAGGGATGTTGTTCTTTCGACATGTATGGGTTCATTTTCGGTTACCCACTTCCATTGTATCTGATCGAGATTCCTGATTTATTTGGAAGTTTTGGTCAAGTATGTGGGAATTTATGGACACCGGATTGGGAAAGAGAACAACATTTCATCTACAAACAGATGGCCAAACCGAGGTGGTCAACAGGACAGTGATGCAGCTGCTCAGGGGCTATTACAGCAAGCATCCCAAGCTTTGGGATGAACATTTGTGTTATGTGCAACATGCTTAGAACCGTGCCAAGCACTCTTCTACTCAGATATCACCTCTTGAGATTTATTTTGGTTTTACACCAAAGTCTACCTTGGATTTAGTCTTTAGTAAAGAAATAGCAGTTGGTGGACACAATGATGTGGATAAAGCAACCAAGTTCATTGAACATATCCAAAAATTCACCAGGCAGTGCAGGAACAGCTGGAAAGAAGCCAGGCCAAGTACAGGGAAAGGCATGAAAAGCATCGACTTGAGCATAGCTTCCAAGTTGGTGATCAAATTTGGCTGTACATCAGCAAAGACAGAATACAAGGTGAAGGTAAGAAGCTGAAGCCAATAAGTTATAGACCTTTTAAGATACTTGAGAAAATTGGTGAAAAGACGTTTCGTCTTGATTTGCCAGCTTATATGCATATCTATTGAGTCATTAATGCAGATAACTTAAGGCTGTATGAACCTTCATTGATTGAAGATCCTGAAGAGAAAATTATGTTTCCTTCTATCTATGATCTATTGCCTGAATATCTCAATGATTTGCAAGAAGACACAGTTTTGGACAGGAAGGTGAGAACTACACGCAGAGGGGATGTTGAGTACTTGAGAATCAGACTCAAAGGTTCAAAACCAAGCAGTGCACGATGGATAGAGATTAGACGAGTGAGGAAACTATATCCTCACTTGATCGATGCTTGAAAACCAACTTTTGGTGGTCCAATAGCTTTTCAATGGGAAGGCATGATCCAAAATGGATCCTAAAAACCTCTAATTCTTCATATACTTAAAAACTATCGCAAAGGATAAACCTTCATGAATGGAAAATTACACTATCGGGCAAGAAAAACACATAGAAATATTGAAAATAGAGCCTATCGAAGGCCAAAGTAATGATGCATAGGAGCCATAAGATCTGGCTGATCAACAGTCTAGATCTAATCAGCATATCACAATTGGAGGTGACTAACAAAGTACATTGGAGGCATCCCTATGGAAATCACAATAACGATCAGCACGATTTAATGAGGACCGTTGATCAAGCATGCAGATCAGTGCCCCAGATTACACTACAATATCACATCGCTAAAACACAAAGGAAGACTTATTGGGGGCCGAAGACCATGTGATATGCGATTGTGATATATCGCATTGCAATGTTGCGTAGCAACGATACAAAGGACTAGATCTGACGGGTTTTATGAATGCGAATATATATATTTTGAGTTCTGGTAAAAAGGGTTTTTCTTTGTATTTTCACATTTTTGTTAAATAAACAGAATACAAAAGAAACGCGCCTAGATCAATAAAATGGACTTGCAAGGATTATACATGCAGTTTTATCATATTTGAGTTTCGTAATGAGTGTAATTCGGGCGGGCCTTAGGTGGTAAGTGGTATTGGACAGGCTCCGCCTGATCCCATCCACTGGTCGACACGTGGCTTAAGAAAACCGCCTTTTCGGGTGGGTAATCTCTGTACGCATAAGCTGCCCGAAATGAATATCAACCGTTGTATCAAAGATCACAGAGATCAATGGTGGACATGCGATAGTGATAAAAAGGTGGACCCAATGGAGTTATAAGGAAAACATAATATTACTCCAATAAGAGGCATTTATGTGGTTTTTTCAGCATTTTATGTGTATTTCTCTGTGTAAACAGAGAACGATTGATTTGGGATTTCTAATGCATCGATGGTCCCTTCCATTACAAAACAGGTGGCCACCATCCCCGAAGACGTTTAGTAATGATTTTTTAACTCTCATAGGGGATTTGAACAGATAGAAGCTGGGAGCCAGAGATCTCGAAGGGGAAAACAAGTAGACAAATGTTGATTGGCTTAAAAGCCACTGAATGATAGAGATAGGAGTAGGAAGTACTGAGACAGAGAGAAAAAAAAGACAGAGAGTGAGAGGGGTAGCCTGTGTACTCAAAAAAACTTGGGGGATCCAAGTAAATCCCTGTTGTTTTATTCTTGTTGTGCTGAGACTCAATTTGAGCTGATATTTGTAAAAAAAATTCTCTTGAAGACACAATAGAGAGGTAACCACTAAAAGCTGGACTAGGAGACATAGCGCAAGAGTTTTGCGTGAACTCCTTGATTATTTTCTATGTTAAGCATGTATTTGTTATGTTTTTCTAACCGCTTCATTGTCTATATTATTTGCAATATTTTCAATCCATTACACTAAGTAATATAGGGAAATTGTGCACATGAGTTTGTAAAACCTTAATTTTAGTCTAAGATGTCATTCACAGATCATCCAGTTAGGAGTTATGTCAGAAAATGGATAGAAGAATTGGACACATATTTCTTGTTAAACCCCATGAGGGTGGTAGACACTATTAGACATGCCACTTTGGAATTGGATGGAGATCTTATGGAGTTTTGGTACCGAGGGTTGATCACTTTGTGTCATGTACATATCAAATCCTACATAGAGTTCACATAGAGGATCATGGAGAGATTTGACTCAAAGGACACAAGATCCCCTCAAAGGGAGTTGATAGGAGAAGGATAGTTAGAGGATGATACTAGGAGGAATTTCTTCTAGCAAAGGTCGAGCTTTAAATGTCATAATCTCAAGGAGGAGGTTGAGCACGAGGACACATAGGATGGTGAGGGGCACATTGATATACCCGATATGGTGTAGGAGTCACCATTCATGGAGGCCTATTTGGTAGCTCTAGCTGACAGCTCGGTTAAGGGAGTAGAGCATACACTTGGAGGGCCATCTATTTATGAGATGCCAACAATGGATGAGGTACCTAGTGCTATAACACATTTTTAGATGATGGTCGCCCATAGAAGGTTGATGAGGTTCTTGGAGGCATACTTGTCATTGAGGAGGTACCAGAGGAGACATAGGGGTCCATAGCAATAACCAATTTTACAGAGGATACTCACCCTCCACAATTTCATCAGTTTCGAGCTAGCCTTCTAGTGTTGATAAAGAAGGGGGCGACACTGCGAGAGGCCATTCTACAATATAATGAGGAGTTGGAGGGCATGAGAGTAGTTTGTGTTGAGTCAGAAGCTAAGATGACTCGTGTTGGGGAACAGCTGTATTCCCTAATGCTTGAGTTGGAGTTCACATTGGAGTGATGGGGCAACCCTACTCATACATTACAGGCCAGTAGCACTAGTAGGTTACCACTATACATTGGAGAGGGAGAGGGAAAGTCACCTCGACATATTTATGTGCTGACCAAGATGTTGAGATGAGGTGATATGAGTTGTTCAGGGTTCATCCTTGGTAGGATGGAGGGTTAGTTCCATGTATTGTAGTTTATGCTCTCGATACTTCCCTTGGGGTTAGATGGCGAGAGATATTGAGTTGGTATTTGGTGGAGTTGGCTAGGAGGTTAGATGCATCCACAGCAACAACTCAACAGAGGCTATGGATTACCAAAGGGGCTCGAGGGCCAAACTATTGTTTAGATCTAGGTGGGATCCTCCATGACCTCATGGAGTCGGTAGGTCATGGTAGCAAGTACGTGTTGGACTCGATGGTTTGGTGCAAACACATTTTCATTTCCCATTCAAAGTTCTTGACATAACTAGTGACAGGATGGATTAGCAGAGGAGCAAGCATATTTCATGAGTTGTCATGGAATATTGATTGTGCATGGAGTCACAGGTTGGTAGCCTACTCTAGAAGGATCTGGTAAGAGGAGGTGGCATCAGTAGACCACCGGATATGACATTACATGGAGACATTTCTCTCCCATTACTATATTGGACACTGGAGCTACTAATGATAAGCACAATAGTGTCATTCCCATTGGCATGTGAGGAGTCATACCACTCAAGTATTTCATGGAAGGTGGGGAAATGTAACCCACATCATGGAGGATTACTAGGAGGATGGTGGATTTGATGATCAGACTCACCCCCATTTTCATAGTCCCATAAGAGTTCTAGATACCATCAGTGAACTTTTGGGATGAAAGGGGATCCAACAGACTCTATCAGTTGCCTTGGCATGTTGGTCGTGTATAGGGTCATTGGATGATCAATGTACCTTGTAGGAGGTTGTTAGAGGAGGTGTCATCTACAGGCCACTAGATAGTTCCTTGTATGGAGGGGTGGATTTCCCATGCATATATGGGGCATAATGGTAACTAAGGAGGAAGACCCTAGTGACACCACCATAGGAACATAGGGAGATTTTCATGTTAGATCTCTTACGAAGCATTAGGAGGGAAGGGCCCCTCATCAAAGAGTACGAAGATGAGAGGGTGGATACGATGGTACTGACAGGATGAAGGTTGATACTTACAGACATAGTTTTAGGCCATGGCACCAAAGGGTGTATAGAGGCATGCAGTGGTGCACAATGATATGTAATAGAGCACAAAGGTGCGTGATGGTCCATAGTGGTGTGTAGTGTCGCCCTAGGTTTTCGAAGGAGCAGTTCACATCACAATCCATTACCTCATAGAATGAAAGAGATATGTTACTCTACTTCAATAGGGCTTGTTGGGATCCTGCATGAGCAAGTGATACCATGTATAGCTGAGCCAATTGTCTAGTGGGTATCCGGGCTTCAGACACTATATCTTCACTTTATCGACGGTGAAAATAACATACTTGGTGGTGATGATTGGATGGAGCAAGACATATCTACATATACTAAAATAGTCGCATGAATCAAACATCTATTTATTGGCATCATTTAGGGAGTAGCTATTTTCCATATATGGCTTCTAGCGGTCATCAATTCTATGCAGTGATAGGGACAAGGTAGTTTGGCACGCATCATATTAGTTCATGATATATGGAGCCTATATATTGATTACATGCAAGGACGAGAGATGAGGGATGGATGGATTTCTGTATTTTTCAAAGCTATGTTGTAGTAGGCCTGGTATTGGGCATGAAATCCCCCAAAACATGTTTTGGGGATCAAAGCCTAAGTTTTGACTTGATATTGTTGTAAAGACTCTGCAAATTGTGGGCGTGAAGCGTGAGTCCTCGCTCCATGGACTATTGCCGAAAGGGCGAGTAGTACTAGGATTTGTTTTACTAAATCACCTCTGAACTTGGGTCAGTCCCCAAGAAGCCAAAAAATGGTTCCGTTGCCCAGACAACGATTTGTATAAGGGATGTATGATGTCATCTCACTGGAATCTAACAAAGAAATAAATTGAAAAGTGGTTGGAAAAAAATATTCACGAGTTCATAGCGCAGGAAAATAGGAATCCACGAGTACTAAAGGAACAGTGGTTAGAATGCTATGTGTATATAGAAATCCATGAAATTTTCTTTACATCCTTCCCATATGAATTGTTAGAGTGGATTGTGAAGCTAGTAGACAGTTAGGGAAGGTGTAGGCTCGACAAACCAATCGTGTGGACTCGAGAGTGGTGCGCAAACTAGAAGCATCAGAAGATAAGATTACATGCACCGTGGACCATTGGCTTGATCAGATTATAGGACAGTTTGTCACCAAGTTTGCAGTTGATACATCAGTCAGTGAGGCAAAACGATGCTTCCTCAAAGGACAATGTGGTAAGTACATTAAATATTTAAACACTTGGATTCAAATGCTACTGTGTGAAAAGCGGGTTATGCAAATGATTAGATGTTTGGGGCTACGCAAAGTGGGAATATCAATATAAACAGAAGTAGAGAAGAATTAGAGACTAGTTACTTGATTTCACCTCCACAAGAAAGCGAGGAAGAGCTCACAAAAGTTTCTCCAAGAAGAACAATCAGTATGATAAGGCAACGAATTCCGTGCATACCACACCCACCCACAGCCCACCAGTCTCACCGTCTTCACCCCCATCTCCGACCACACCACCTCCGCCACCACCACAATTCATCATGGTGAACGCAATAAAATTGTTGATATTCGGAGGAGTAGGGAACAAATATTTGGACCAATTTTGGTTCATGGTAAAGGTTGTATGGGAAGCCCAAGGAGTCGTGGATGACAACATAAATAAGGCAACACTAGCAAGTGCGTTGCAGGATCACATACTGACATGGTACCTTAAGCACTCTAATGGCAATCCAAATGCAGTGACCATAGATATTCAAGCTATTTAGCAATCCATAGTCGGAGACACAATCGATTATCAGGTTTAGGGAAATCATGATGCTTCAAGGAAAGACCTCCTAGGAGCTGGATCAGAGACTAAAAGGTATGATTCACGAAGCCAACATGACCTTGAAAAATGGACATCACCGCACATGGTTTGTAGTGTCACTAACATCGCATCTAAGGACGATGTTGTTGCACTAGAAGTTATCCGCCTATTCTGAAACTTTGGAGATTTCAATGAGATTGCATGATACCCCAATACAAAATCCTAGCCTGGGAGTCCAACAAATCTATGCGCAACTGAAAAATTATGTTTGGAAATGCAGAGTTTGAAACAGGACAAGACAACCCGCCAAAAGGTGCGCGAGGAGGTATGGTGCATAAAGCCAAAGGACAGGGACATGATAAAGACCATTGTCCAGCCTTCACAAACTGCTTGAAGGGAGGAGGGCCAATTCCATTGATACCACAGGCACAAGCATGACCGATTGTGACACCTACATTATGATGCGCGATTTGTCAGATTGAAGGAAAGCATGCTACGGATAATTGTCATCTATTACTGAAGTATACGCAGATGTCCAAGCAACTGTTTTGTGAATTCTGTAGGTCAATAGGCCATGATGAGTGCACCTGTAGAAGTTATGAACTGATGATGGCTTAGGCCTCTACCTATAGGGTGGATACGGAAACACAATCCCTTGATCAAAATGTAGGGATGGCACGCACAGGATTTGAGGGGTACGGATGAGGTCGAGGTGGAATAGGATGAGGAAGGGGTTACAGACAGCTAATTTGTTATAATTGTAGAGGGACAGGGAATTATTCCCATGATTGTACAAATCCAATGAGAGCATCATGCTTATATTGTATGCAATTTGATCAAGAGATAGAGGACTGCCCTAAATTGATAGCAAGGATGCATAATAAAGGAATACTCCAACCTCCCCTGACTCAGAATCTACAAATTTCGAGGTCCGAGCTGCGCTAGGAGGACCTAAATGTAAAAATCATGCTTTGAAGTAGTATCATGATGGGAAATGACAAGGGAAAGTAGCCAGAAGAAATTGTGTGGGTTCACAAGGCTCCTACAAAGGAATCAGAATTTGATTTGGAGCATGCGAAGGAGACATTCATGGAAGCTAAGAAGAGCTTCACGAAGGCCTCCACTTCACGCAGTAAGGATCAACTAGAACTAGAGATAGATCTTTCAATGCTCACTACCTTTCTAGAGAGATGCATGAAACTTTTGTGCGACAGCAGAGCGGTGAAAGGACTATAGGAGTTTATCACTAGGTGCAGTGGTTCAGGAGAACCGCATGTATTCTAGAAGCTCGAGAAGCACACAACGCAAACAGGAAGGGAAATGAGATTGACTACTTAAATCCAAGAGTATGAAATGGATCCAGTAATTCTATATCTAGGATCAGACATACTGACAATGGTCTCCTATTCAATTACGAATGGCAAACCAGCAGAAGGTCCTACCTATGGGAAGATTGCAAGGAGTAATAGTGGATATTGAAGGTGTGAGCACGCTTGCAGACTTCAAAGTGATAGAGATTTTCAATGACAACAATCCCTCTCCCACACTACTAGGAATAGATTGGGCCATTAATATGAGTGGGGTGATAAATATGAAGAAGCTCAAGATGATTTTTGAGAAAAAGTCACTATGCGTAATAGTACCTCTAGACCCTACAGAAGGATCGTGCTACACAAAACCAGTGCGCGATGATGATAGTTATGACGATCTCGACTATATCTACAAGATAACTGTGTGAGAGCAGGATTGGATGAATCCAACAACAGATCGAAGGATTTTGTGAGAGTGCAAAAGCTCCTTCACTTCGGATTCGGATGAAGAAATAGAACTATGTTATAATCAATTAGACGAGGTAAGCACTATAAATTGCAACATGATGATAAGGTCACTACACTGTGTGGCAACAGAGGGAAGGAATCTACATATATATGACGAGTTGACATCAATGGATGAATTCCTAAACAAATTTGAAAGTGAAGAGATAGAAAAACAACAGTTCGATGTTCTAAAATCGTCACTATGCGCTACACCTGTAAGATGGTGGGGTACGCATCAACGAAGTTTCGAGGATTGGCAGGGATGCAGAAAGATGATGCGCCTATGATTTGGGAAGCCTAAAATGCAGATGGAAGTTGGGTATTATGGATTAAATAGCCTGCGTGTCCACCTGTCTAGATGGGTACAGGCGTATGATACACAGCCTGCATGAACACACACCGTCCTTGTAGTAGGAAACAAGACCAATAAGCAAGAACAGGAAAGACAAGTGTGTGAACGAAGAAGTGGGATAAGAGGAAGAATTCCAAAGATTATCAGCAGGCAAGCCTTTGACAAGGTGTGCAAAGTTTTGAACAATGTCCACCATGTGAGATGCATTGTCTGGGACCTGTGTGTATCAGTGGTTCTATGGGTCAATAGGACCATGTGCAAAACCTTGACCGCAAAAGCACCTCAGAAGCTGAAGTATGAAGTAGGCGGTTGTAATTCTTGTGGAGCATGCAAAGTTGAGTCTGTGCATAATAGCACCCATAGATACGATGGTCCACGAAGCCTGGAACAAAGAAATCACACAACTATGAGAAACACAACATATAGGACTTGAGAAAGAAATCTGATGGGAAAATTTAGACTCTGCGAACTTGAAAAAGATTGGGTATGGCTAATGAATAAAAGTGCTTTGATGGATGTGGAGGTCAAAAGGCTAGAAGATGAAATAACAGAAGCATTTCTCGTCAAAAAACCAGATATTATAAGGCAAGGTGCATATGATCACACTTACAAGTTGGACGACTATCGTCGTGAATTGGTTAGTCTGCTACCTTGGCTTGGACCACATATTTCCAAGCGTAGTGACTGGGGTAGTGTGTTGGAAATGATGAAGCGCGCGATGCCGAACCCAACAATAGAAGGTAGGATGCTTCTGCGAACCATGAAAAAGGATAGGATGGAGCCCCGTATGGGTGGTGTTACCCCCTAACTAGTCGTAGGAAGAACACTCTTAGTGCTCTAGGCAGTTGAAAGGGAGCATGGGACTATAAAATATTCTGCATGGGAGTTGCGCGATATGGGAGATGTGCACAGAAACAAAACATCACAATGTTCGCGACCGCTCATGAAGCGCTACACTGCTATGTGGGTTGGCTGGGAAGTGACCATTGAGGTCAATATTCACGATGGGATGTGCGATTTGAGGCCAAATCGAGCGAGCGATGGGCATTTAAGACGTGATTTATGGGAAAATTTTGGGAAAATTTTCCGCCAAGAAAGCATTGATTGCCCGAGATTAGGGGTAATGATCAAATTCGAATTCGAAAGGTGCTATAAAACACAAAGGTGCAAAGAATTTTTGAAGAATTATCGCAAAGCTCGGGAGCAGGGTAATACCTTCCAGTATTCGTGGTTGTTATTATCCATATTGCTCATAGTGGGAGAAATGTCGGAGGATAGCCAATTACCCAACATAGACAAAGAATTACCAGAGGCCGCGAAGTACGCTTCGCTCTGGGCCACAAAGGATGAAAAACTGATCCACGACACCAAAATCTTATGGGTGTTCATGGAGATGAGCTTCCAGATGTAGATCAACTAGGAGCCATGCCTGTCACCCATGGTGTATAACAATCTATATAGTTTTTGTGACTTCAAAGATGATATGCAAAACATTCATATCAAGGTGCAAAAGGATCTGGTAAGGCAATGGATGAAGCGACCTTTTAAAGCCACTCATGATGAAATTTTCACTGCCTTGGAGACATGGCCTCCCGAATGGCATGCCCCAGACTTGGCAGAACTAGAGAAGGCTGTAGCATAGAAGGAAAGTGACGATTGCAAGATGCACATCACTCAATTGGAAGAGAAAAGGCAGAAAGAAAAAGCATCAGCTGAGGTAAGGGCAATGCAAGAAGCGACATAGAAAGCCGCGAAGCAGAAGAAGGCCACAGAAGCAGCAACAATAGCACATGAGGCAGAGTTAGTAACAACATAGGTAGACGAGGGCCAAGCAATTTCCTTGCAAGGGTAGGAGGCAAAGGAATTAGAAACAGCAAAAGAGAGTGTGGACCCATGGGCCACGTCCTCACAATTAAAGCACCCACGCATCGCAGAGAGAGCAGGACCAAGGAAAAATCTCAAGGACTCGAAGGTTGCCATTGACCCAATCACCTTAGTCGAAGGTAATCTCCATGACATTAGTGAGACGGCCTGCAATGTCACAAATGTAGTGCTCGATGATTTTATGCAGGAGCACAAGACTATGTTGTGGGCCCTCAGGGCACAGCTACAGGAGTTACATGTGTGGCCCCCTCATGTGAGTACCCTTTCTACCCACTTCACAGTAGGATCCTCGGAAACAGAACAAATGATGTGCGCACCAATGGAAAACACGGTAGTGTTGTTGGAAGGGGCCCTAGTCACAGCGAATGTGACCGGTAGATTTTCGGTCAACATGTTGAAATTCCTTGGCCTTAGTTTGGATGCACGTCCGCGAGAGATGTTGTATTAGTTATAGGATGGGATAACAATAGACTTGTGTGCCAGGGAGATCCACGTGGTCGATGTTCTTAGCGAACAAAAGATAAATATGGAGCAACTCAGCTTGTAGCGTGACAAATTAGTCTCGCAAAATCAAACTTGGAGCAAATGGTAGATGATGCTTGTGGATGCTTCTTGGAGCTGGCCATCCTAGTAGATCTATCGGTAGAGGTGCGGATCCATAGATTGGTACCATTTTTACCCACCTCACAGCAGGATCCTCGGCAACAGAAATAATGATTCGCACACCAATGAAACACGGTAGTGTTGCCGGAAGGGGCCTAGTTGCAGCAAATGTGACCGGTAGATTTTCGGTTAAAATGTTCAAAGTCCTTTGACTTAGTTTGGCTGCACTTCCGCAAGAGACAGTGTATTAGTTACAGGATGGGATAGCAATAGAGTTGCGCGCCAAGAAGATCCACACAATCCAGGTTCTTAGTGAAGAAAAGATAAATATGGAGTAGCTCAACTTGTAGCGTGACAAATTAGTCTCGCAAAATCAAACCTAGAGCAAATGGTAGATGATGCTTGCCGATGCTTCCTGAGGTGGCCATCCCAGTAGATCTATCGATAGAGGTGTGGATCCACAAATTGGCAACCAAATTACGCGAGGCTACGAAAGAGACGACAAAGGTTCAACTGGAGTTGAATCTTCAAATCACCCAGTTGTGGTTGAAGGCGCAACCTTCCACTCCTACGGAAATTAGACAAAATTGTGCTACCACTATCATTGTAGGACTCGAAGAAATTGGAGGTGCAGTGCATGACTATACCGGCATGTTGGAATAGGAACTTGAGGTCCTCATGACTTTGCAGGAGAACCACAACATCCACCACCTGGAGACAGAGGCGCAAGAACTCCAGCAACAAAACGATAGTGTCAGAGGAACTATGCAGAGAGTAGTCCTCACATAGTAGCTTGCAAGGATGTAGCAAGCGAAGGCATTAAAGGAGAAGGTTTACGCGGCGCACCATAAGGAAGCAGTTCGCAAAGCACATGTTCAACCATGGATTGACAAGGCCTTCACGATCATGGCGAATATCAAAGGAGAGCTCACGCACATACAAGGGATGCATGTGAAGATGTAGGGAAGCATGATGGAAACAACGGCCTTAGAAGAATGGATGCAATAGGTTTAGCAAGCAGCAACTCAGTGCATTGCAGACATCAGTACCATTCGAGAGCAGTTGAAGGGGCTCAACACCAAGATCGCCGCGCCGACAGAGTGACTCATGGATGAGTCACGATGTTTGTGTTGGGGGCCTGTTGCGCATGGAATCACCCCATGACATGTTTTGGGGCTCAAAGCCCAAGTTCTTACTTGATATTGTTGTAAAGAATTCACGAATTGTGGATGCGTGAATTCTATGTTAGAGTCATAGGGTTGTTTTCTCTAGTTTTGAATGTAGTGTTGGCCTACCCTGCGGACCATGCAATTGTATAAATAGTGCGAGGCTCTAAGTTGTAAAATGAAATCTAATAGATGATGGGCATGAGAGGTCTAAGAGATTAAGTTAAAGTGTAAAGTGTGTCTTGGGTCGTAGAGTAGGAAAAGGCTCTGTAGCTGAGTGCGCAGAGGTCTAGCAGAGTCTGTAGCTAAGTGCATGGAACCTGACAGCTGAGTGTGCAGGGTAGAGTTGAGTCTGTAACAGGAGAAGAGATTAATAAAGAAAGGTTTTTGTTATCAATTCGACATACCTGTTATGAGTTATTATATGCTTGAAATCATTTGTGAATATATTTTTTCTTTACTGCACACACTTGTATGAATTGTGAATATTGTTAAGTATAATTGAAAGCATAGAAATAAACTAAGTTAATCGACTAATATTGGAATACTAGTAAGCACTTGGGTAATAACAATATTCGGCCCCTGAGTAAGGCTGTGCGAAGGCAACACCTCAGGCTATGAGGAACGGGTAAGTGCATGTAGTGACATGCATGCAGGGTCAAACTGCAGAGCACTTGAACTCATCAGACATTTCTAGGGTGTGGAAACCTAGTTCTAGCACACTCCCATACTATTTCGGGTGAGACCTCAGTTCGAGCTCCGCGGACTGTTGCCGAAAAGGCCAGTAATATCGGGATTTGTTTGGCTAAATAACCTCTGAACCTGGGTCAGGCCCCAACAAGCCAACATCTGGCTATGGGATCTAGGGGTTTAGTTGGTTGATAGATCACTTTGTCTCACGATGAGTGATGTCATGGTAGAGAGTGTTAGAGTTCACTCTTAGGAGGCCTTCATCATATAGCAAGTTAGGCTTTCCGAGTTGTTGCATAGGTTCAGGGTTAGCTTTGGATGGGTAGGATTTGGCATCATGGAGATACCTTGATGAGATGCATTTGGCCTTTACCTGTATTTCACGATTGAGTTCCAAGAGAGGAGGATACAACAAGTTCATGATGGGCAGTCAACTGTAATCAAAGTACCACAACATCGTCAAGTTGGAATTATTTTGAGATTAGAATGGGACCCTGATATCGAGGGAATCATTTATGATAGGATGGTACATGGATACAGAGTGATCAATGGTAAATTAGGGACCCTAGTATTGTGTGCAGTGACTGTTTGGGTTAGCTGATCGAGAGGGTGCTTGTTTAGCCATTGCTTGAGGAAAAGAAATTTTTGGTGGGGAGGATTGTAATGTCCCCAATTAGATTAATTTTGCTAAGACAAATTTCTATTTTTGTAATTGGGTGTTGGGAAATATTTTTGAATGTAAACTTAGATAAAGTCCATGGAGGGAGTCCTGACTTCATTTTTGGAGAGATGGAAGGCACTAACATTAGGGAAAGTAGAGATTAAATTTCCAATGGAATATGGGCCCCACATGAAGTACACAATTGGGGAAGAAGGAATTCGAATTCCTTGAGGAAAACTAAATTTGTGCAGGGACCCACAAGGAATGCATGGCCAACAATTATAAAAAGAAAGAATGAGGGAGAAATAGGGGTCTTTTGTTTATTTGAAAATTGAAATTGCCTTAGTTGTTTAGCTGAGCCAACATTGTGATGGCTAGCACAAGAGCTTCCCAAGGAGACAAGCTAAACCTTTCTTTGGTGGAATTCGAGTGCTACACTAGGAAGGATTTCCTTCAACAATGAGGTTGGAGGAAGCATTAGTTGCAGGTCATACACATTTCTGGAGCATTAGACACAACCAGGAGCCATGACTCCGCTGTTATTGGAGGGTGATTTGTTAGGGCAACATTATCCAGGGGATTTTGGAGTTGGTTAGCTTTCAGATTGTTTGGAGGGCCATTTGAGGAGGATTTCTAGAGTTGGTAGTGTAGATATTGACAAGATTAGTCATAACAACAAAATTCGTATTTGGAGGAGAGGCAAGCTGTGAAGAGTCAATTTTTGAAAGTTTGAACCAAGGGAAACCCTTTCTGGGTTTCTCTGGGTTTTGAGCAGTGGTCACAATTTTGAATTTATGAAATCTTCTAGGCTGTTTTGAGGGGCCAAATAGAGGGGCCAATTCAACTAGCAGCATAGAAAAACTTGGCAAATCCCCAAGGGGTCGAATTTAGCAGGTCAAAATGAGGGAAAACCCCGTGTGGGTTTCTCTAGGATTTTGTAGAGAACATACCCAATGTTGCAGAAATTTCTCGGTTGTTTTGAGGGGGTATTTGAGCACTTTTTATTGATCACCCGAGGCTTGTAGATTGCCTTATGGAAGCCTAGGTGCAACTCATCCAACTTTTATTGTACTCTAGTTTACTTATTAATGAAAAATGAGTCGAATTGGGTATTGATGAGAAATTTATGTTCAGATGTTCCTTAGTGAAATAAAATTTTATTATTAATGTTATTACTTTCCTTTTTTATCATTGCAAATTTTCCATTAGGAATATTACAACCATCTTGTAAGTTTGATATTGTACAAGAAACCCCACCTAGATCCCAATGCCAATCTGGGCCTCTATTACCCTCGATGTCTCGGAGCTCCCACCAAGCTTCGCTCCGGACTACGTCCATCTCCATGAGTCCAACACCCTCAATGGTGTACCAACTCAAAATATCTCGTCATCTAACCCCAAGAGAGGGACTGAATGCATGAACTCCTGCACATAGAACAACCCCATCATGCAGAGGTTGCACCTTGTGCGATTGAGGCCATGCCATCTCACTATCGTGGTCAACAAATGAAATCAGACTAGGCATCTTTATCTCTCTCTATCTAATGGGCAAAGGTAACTTAATAGTTCTTCAAGCCCCATCTATCTATGCCCTAGGAGAGCTAATCACACTCTCCAACGTGCACTCTAGTTGCATTAGTAGGGAAACCAGTCGCTCAGAAACATGAGTCAATTTGCTCGTGTACTTAGCATAAACGGCTGTCATGCCCTACAACTCCTCATTATGCTATAAAATGGCTTCTCGTACTGTCATTTCCTTCTTTATGAATTCTATAAGGCTAGCCGAGTACTAATGAAACTATGGAGGGAATTTATCCGCTGTAAACTTGGTCACTGCATTGGACCCCTCTGTCTCTTCTAGTACCTCCTCAATGACAAGTATTCCTCTAGGCACCTCATCAACTGGTTGTGGGAGGTCATCATCTTGAAACTAGGTCATAGCACAGATTACCTCATCAACTGTTAGCATCTCGTCAATAAATGGCACTCTCAATGTATGCTCTAGTCCATCAACCAAGGTGTCAACTAGCGCTACTAAAGGGGCCTCCAACAATGGTGACTCCAGTGTCACACAAGGTATATTGACATGCCCCTCACCATCGTACATGTCCTCCTCCTTAACCTCCTCCTCAAGCTTCTGACATCTAAAGCAAGGTCTCTGCTAGTAGAAATTCCTCCTAGTCTCATCCTCTACCTGTCCTCATCCTATCCACTCCCTTTGAGGGGGTATAGTGTCCTTCTGGTCAAATCTCTCCATCAGCCTCTGCATGAAATTTGTGTAGGATGTGGCATGTACATGACTCAAAGGATCAAGCCTCGATACCACCACTCCATAACCTCTCCATCCAAGTACAAAGTGGCATGTCTAATAACATGTGCCTCCCTCATCAGGTTTAGCCATAAATGTGTCCAATTCTTGTACCCATTTCCTCATAGAACTTCTAGCTGAACCATCAAAGTGGGTGAGGGTAATTTTTCCCTCAATGATACTCACTCTCCCTTGAGCCATGGGTTTTTCTATAGTTCACCCATCACAGAGCATACATGCCGAAATATTCCATGATCGTACTGACTACTCCACAGCTGGCCAAGATCATGCTCTGATACCATTGTAATATTTCTAATGGAAATTTTACAATGATAACAAAGACATGCAAAGACAAAAAGACAAAAAATTTCAGAAATGCATAGACATGAACTAGGAATTTCTACAAATCCCCAAATGACCAATTTTTAATAGTAATTTATGTTGTGGTACAATGAGTTGGGCAAAGTGCACCTCGGCTTGCACAAGGAAATCTTTAAGCACTAGGTAATAATTACAAGAAATCCCAATGACTTCAATAACTAGCCCCTTCACGAACCTGCATGTTCTTGGCCTTCATCAAAGTCCAATCAGAACCCAATTCTTCCATTCGTTCCAATACCTTGTTCAGGAAAGCTTCTCCCACATTATGGCTAGATTCACATGTCATGATCTGAGGTTCATCTGTGATCTCTGCTATCTCCCTTCTTTGCGATCTTGTGTAGACCATAAAATGTGAATCTGAATCACCTTTTAGATTCCTTCCATGAGCATGGTTCGACTGAATCAAGCTCAGATACCAACTATCATGATAGTGCAGTGGGGTCAGCTCCTCGTCATGATTTTCTGAATCAATTTCTTATACCGATTGTCACACCCCTACACTGGCGGTACTATTCTAGACACACTATAGGAGGTGCGACACCACCGACCCTTTCCTTTTTATCAATACTAACGATCGTGGACTATGCCTACTTTCTATACTTAATTTATCTTTCAACAGCTAAGCATATCTTTCATTAACACATCAGAAACCTTCCTTAAACATTCATAACCATTAATCATATTAACATCATTAACATTCAAGTGCAGAACATATTATCAAGGGAGGGGCAACTCCCTCCAATTATGAGTCTACTCGTATCAATAATGTTAATATTCAGAATTACAATCTCTCGATAAACCCCAAAATTTACACTTAGAATATTTCCATAATCGGTAGCTCATTCAACTTAGCTCGTCAGGTCAGGCATGTCCACCTGGTCACCTGAACGACCTGTCGACCAACTCATTGTTTGCCAGCATGTTCACCTGAACGCGTTCTTTGTGGAACCTGCAATCTTAAGTCCGTGATCTGTGCGCTGAGCTCTAACTAGATCCATGTGGCCTCCTCCTTTATCTTTTAGAACTCCATAGCCAATGTACAGATCTGTGTCTCAATGGGCAAGTCCTCTGCAATTGGTAACTCTTGGGCACTCGAACAGGCTTCGGATACTACCTTCTTCATCTGCTGATTTTGTGTGACTGCTTCGTCGCATTGGAGCCACAATTGTTCGATATTAATATTCTTCTCTTGGAGCACTTCGTGAGTGCAGCCGACCTTGGCATAGAGTTCAATTGTGGCATTATTGTGTAGTTGTTACAAAATTTCCTATGGTAGAGCAACCAAATTCAGTCCGAGTCTTGTAAGTCATTCTAGCATAGCTCGATCCTCCATTTGGGTGGTGAGCAACACACTTGCTCGAATCGGGATGAAATGAGCCATTTGAGCTTTTGATAATGGTTCCATGGCTACTATACTGTAAACCCATGGAATAGCGTTGTTGCCTTCCCACATGATTCTTGATCCTAACTCGTGTAGCTGTGTGTGAAGTTCCCCCAACACAATCTGCTTCTCTGACATGGAATCATCAACTGCTTCCCAAGTGGCATCTTGAACAGTGTTCTCGATCTCCGTTAAGTCTCCTCCAGTTAGCATGGTCACTCCGCTATCCATTTTAGATGCCTTTGCCTTCTTCCGTGGCTTAGACATTTCCTATTGCATTGGTCATTTCAAAGGTGACCGTGCCCGTTGTTGGTGGTGCTTCTAGGTCTGTTTTAGTCGGTGGCTTCTAGCTAGTCTTGGCGGGTGCTGACGTAGCTCCTTCGGTAGGCAGCTGCCCCGCTACCACCCACGCTGCATCAAAAGCTGCCTAAACTTCTAGACTGAGTTGTTCACTCTACTTCAGTTGCGTGGCACACTTACCTTCCTCCTTTCTTAATCGGATAGCGACCTTGTCGCATTCTACTGCCCCTGGCCTGCGCCATGCCGGTGGCCAGTGTCCACAACTCCATCTATAACGTCATCGATGGCAATGAAACAGAGGCAGGTCCAAGCCTGCGTGGGGTCCTTGCACACCCAAAAATAGATACGATGCATGTTCGCTATAAACTCAGTAATATGCTTCATGCTCTCGTAGATCCTATTAGACAGGTAGGGTAACTCATTAATCACTGACACAATGTCGTATCCATCAGTAACCAAAAGACCTTGAAATTGTGAATTCATCCTGCGTCTCTTGTCTCCCAGAGAGAAGCATATCACGCAACTTCCGGCCATTCCGCATCCAAGACGAAAAACTAGTTATCCTCAGGTAAGTCAGTGGTGACGAGCATGATGGATAAGAGCAACCATGCATAATGGAAAGTCTTTCTCTCCTCCTGTACTTGCGACAATTTGTTAGAAACTCTTCAAAAGGAATTGTGCCCAATTGAGTCGTACACCGGCTGCACATTCTTCAACAAGTGCGTTAAATACAATGGGAACCTTAGTGCCATGGCACTTCCTCATTACTTTCCCAGCCAACAACTGAGTAGAAACACAAACTGCCTTATCTGAGATACTATCAATCATGTACCCGCATTGTCCCTTGGTGAGCTGATACTTCTTCTTCAGTCGTTCTATCATTACGACATCATTACTTCTATCAGTAATTTCCCAAGGGTCTCTTCCATCGTACGAAAGGTGTGAGACCCGATGAGTCAGTTCTGCAGTGATATAGACGAGTTTGTTGACCCATAATATTTCCTCATGTACTAAATAGAGCAACTGCTTGATAACTAATATGGTGATCAGGGGTTGTAGAAAGTGAGTAATCGACAATAGACAGAGCAACCTGGCTTCATCCACCTTTCGCAACCATTCCTGTGGCTATAGCGTAGTCACCGTCCCTTGTACCTTCTATTCCATTAGTGCGTCTATCTCCTGGTGGGGGAATTTTATGACATCTGCAAGGTCCCAATCTTTTAACTTCATTGTCGCAGCATGGCCAACCATCGAGCTTTCCACCAGGACTGGTATTGGAAGAGCCGGGGTAATGAGTACCGTGTTGACTTCGTCTAGATTTGCAGGTACTTTTGCCTTTCTCTTACTTGGAGGCACACACTTGGGTCGCCGCACGGCCTGGATGGTATCCTCTTCCAGGTTTACTTCTTCTACATACGTAGGAGAACCTTCCTCCTCCTCATCACTTTCAATGGTGACAGTTTTACCTTTCTCCTCCATGGTAAATTTGGAAAAAGGTAGGTGTCGCGGTGATTGTCTTACTAGTTTAGGACCTTGAGGGTCCTTCCCGGTCTTCGACATCTAGGGTGATTTAGGGATCTCGGTTGCTTGTTGTGAAGCTTTCTGCAGGTGATTGTTGGTAGGGCTGTGTGCTTTGAGGATTTCTTCCTAGTAGTTCTTTGGGAAGGCCTTGAAGCATGGACTCTCTTCGAATTGCTTGTCACTCATGTTGCACTTACGTCGGATCCATGATAGCTTTCTTGTACGATAGTAAAACGTGGAAGTGTGACCCCTACTCTTCTTATATAATATTTTGAAGTTGAATGTGGCTGGTTGTTCATACAATAGCTCATAAATGTGACTTTGGTGGTTATTCCTTTGTCTTAATTTCCCACCGCCCACTCCACTATGTCTTAAATGGGCCATCATCTCATGAACAGTGCCAGTAATGGTCAGTTTCCACCTTTCTTTCTCTGTAGCGAATCCCCAAGGACACAAGTGCGGTTCTTGTGTGTATGTTGTGGTTCTATTACATAGCTTCACAACACCCTGTTTTATAGTCCCACACCCTCTTTCAACTGCATGGGGCGCTGGGACTGTGCTATGGACGAATAGTCAAGTGGGTGAATCTCTCGCACGGGTCTTCTATTTCTCGGCTAGCCTAGGCTACGAGCACCTGTTACATTCCTCTAATTCCATTAATGAATCATAGTGTGTGCATCGGTGTCCTTCTTAGTGCGGGCACAACTAGGGTAGTGGCGCTACCATTGGTAGTACGGTAGGAGAGTCAGCCAGGTCTATTTTTTCCATTGGCTTCCTTGTATAAGGGACTTCTAAGTGTAGCTTAATAATTTCTTGATCCAACTTGACACTCTGTGCACAGAGTCTGGCCTCTGATGCTGCTAACTTTTCAATTTGCATTTTACTGCGCCAAATGGCTTCCCACAGCTGCTAAATTATTCCATGGGTTTCGTCCCTAGAAGGGTGGGATGTATCTATGCTAGGTATCTTAGTTGCCACGAGGTTCTCTTGTCCGGCTGTGTGATCCTCCGATCTATGCAAAACTGAGTGGGTGGATGGTCACTTGATAAGTACCCGTACTCTTGGTCGTTGGGGTATGCCTGCTCTATACCAACTGGGCGGCCATGCACATCCTTCAGTCCCCACCTAGAAGTGCCTCATCCGCTTCAGCTTCCGTGGTCCTCTTTTAGGTGAACACAACCCACCTTCTGATCGATTATACTACTCACATACCATGCTGAGCTACCTTTCTTCTGTTGTAGTGTTTTCTTCCAGCCTTTGTCATTCCTTGGTGGTTATCCATCACAATGACCGAGCTGACAAATTACAATTCAATGTCGTAGTTTTTTGCAACCAGTTCTACCATCGTTCAATATCCCCATCAGAATCCACTATATAGGTGTTGTCGCGCTCCCATGCAACTCCTTGATCTTCTGCGGAATGCAACGGATCTAGTTTTTGTGTTGTTATCTGATAGATGCAATATAATTCATCGTCATTTCCCCATTATGTTCAGGTTTGGTATAGAATTCTCCTTTGGCTGGTCCAATGGAATTACTCGCAATGACTTCTTTTCGAATGTCATTTTCCCTTTTTTTAAGTTAATAATCCCTCTCATGTCCATCGCCCAATCAATCCCAAGAAATTCCGAGTAAGGATTACTATCATCAACAATCTCTATAACTTCAAAATCGGTTTGCGTACTTACACCATCGATATCGAGAGTCACTCCTTGTAGTCAACCCATTGGTAAGATTTTTTGCTAGTTAACCATTCTTAACTGAATCGGGGACCATTGCAGTACAGGATTGCCCATGTGCTCCCACGTCTGTTTAGGTAATGCATTCACATCCGAGCCTAAGTCCACTATGACTTGATCCATTTCATATTCACTGATTTGCACTGTCAGCCTCATTTCTTGTCCGGTACGTAGAGCACGTTTCCATATTTTCAGACTACATGTGGTTTGCTAGATCCGGTGCACCTAGTAATTAGCTCATGTAGTCCTTGAATGACCTTACTATCACGTAATAGCTTCATGCAGGTTTTGAGAAAGGTCGTAACTAGGGAGGGGTCCAACCATGACTCCATTTGATCCCTTCTACCCAAGGTAGAAGCTTCCACACCATCCTACTGAGCTCTCCTCAGGAACGCCCTTCCCTATTCCAACTCAGAGTCGCGTGCCTTTGTAGGTGTATCGTATCGCTTATGTTCCTCTTACAGATGACCTCCTATAGTTGAGCCACTTCTTAGTACCATATTTATATGGGGATCCTCTTCACGAGGCTTTGCTCACATCATTTGGATATTCTGGGTTGGTGGAGGTTGGAGTGCTCCCTTTTCGCATAGGTTGGCAATTAAGGTAGGATAGTCTACCATTTCATGATCAGATTGTTCATAGTAGGGGCATGAAGTTCTGGTTAGGTTAGTACAGTCACGAGCATAGTGTCTCGGTCCGCCATAATTATAATAGGTTAACAATCCACAGCCCTACCCAGGCCCCAGTCTTATTCCTTAGCCACGTCCTTGAAATCCTCCCCATGCTTCAGTCTGCATTTGGTAAGCTAGGGTTATTTCTATCATTAAGTCATAGCTTTGACACGATCGCTCATCGTGTCCCACTGATCGATAGAAGTTACAATACAACTGTTAAGGGATCTGGCTATACTTTTTTGATAGGTGGCAGTTATATGTTGCGTGTTTCCCACCCACTTGACAAATCGTGCACTAGAGCGCAGGTGCGACACTTGGTCAATCTTGTACCTCAACTTTTAATAGCATTGGACCTCCCCCTGTGAGATAGTTCACAAAGACAGGGCCATGATCCTTATCATGTGCTTGGATTTTTCATTTAACACATCCCACCTCCGTCCGTACTTCTAGTCTGGATACCCTTTCTTGCTTCAAGCTCTATAGTTATAAGCTCAAGTTTTGAAGTTGCGCATGGATTTGTTGAACTCCCAACCTTGGGTCTGGTATTGGGGTCTTGTGTAACCCCATTGTTGTCTCTAGTGCCTCGGCTTGGTTTGAGATATTTTGTTGTGACATGTTCATCCTAAGGTTTGATGTCAATGATGCCACAAACCACGTGTAGTGTTGTTCATCTATCAATGTCATGTTGGCCTCGTGGATAGTGCTTTTTAACCTTTGATCCAAATCCCATGGAGTTTCTACAGGCATCATTAGAATATCTTTGAAACCAATAACCGACTAGGCCCCTAAATTTGGCCACCCAAATTCCTTACTTAACACCTGCTAGATTTTGGTAATGCCTTCAGTTGGATGATGTCTTGAATACTTCATGTACCAAGTCAATGCATGGTCCTAAAATGCACTAACTAGGGTAGCCTTCTTGATATTATCATCTGTAATACCGTGAGCATCCCATACAGATTTTATCACAAAACAGAATCATCCTAGTTCCTCATTCCCCATACCTTTAAATATCGACAACTTAACTAAACTTGCCATCCAGACCTTTGAGGCTGGTGGAGTTGGGGTTGGGGTTGGTGTTGGAGTGGATGGATTAGATGCAAGTGACGCGGGTGGTGGCGTGGATGGAGGTGGTATCAGATGGAAGTGCTCTATGATCAACCGGACCTCCCTTCCTAGTGAGAACCTCGCAAGTTCTTCCTTGCTTTCCGAGGAAATGGAAGCTAACAAACTGTTCTCTATTCCTCTCATTTCGCAGTAACCTCTTCCACTCTGTGTTACTACAGACATTAATCAACATGCATAAATTTTTTTTTGCATAACAACATCTTAATCCACGTCTTTAGTGAATTGATATACCTTCCTCGCAGTCCTTGAAAAATTTTTCTTTCCGCCACACTATAACTCACGGTGGTATATATTGCAAACTTAGTGCTAAATCCCCCTATTACCCAATCTAGCCAATGATCTACTGCGTGCGCGATCTTATCCTCGGTGGCTTCTATCCCATGCACTAGTTCTGGGGTCCATGCAATAGGCTAGTCCAATATGCACCTTCCCACGCAATTAGCTAGCCTTGTGATCCACTTGTATATCTCTACTAGGAATGACGCAAAGAAGATCTCGTGAATATTTGGGAAGATGTACCAATCCAGCCAATCTTCCTCTGATACTCGTGGGTTTATGTTTTCCTGAACTGTGAACTAGTGGACTTTTAGATCCCACCAGTCATCAATCTCTTTCTTTGTAGGGTTCTAGTGCTCCCACATCAGACACCCCTTAGGCAGATCCCAATCCTGACAATAAAACCATTTGTTATCTTATATCGGCCTAAGCCAGGTTCGAAAGAATTATTTAGGCAGGAAAATCCTGCAGCTACTGGTCCTTTCGGCAAAAGCTCGGGAAGCGCAGACTGAGGTCTCACCCAAGGTAGCAAGGGAGGGTGTTGGAACTAGGTTTCCACACCCTCGGGATGTCTAGATGTGGGTTGGAGGCTTTGCGCTCCATTTTGCAGCTTCGCACCATGCTGTATTCGTACAAATCCAGAATACCTTTTACTGTTTATTATCCCACAGTCTATGGATCTAATTTATAAGAGGAAGTACTGCAAACCATATCTATTTAAAGTGGTATTTAACCGAACATTTATCCCTTTTATTCAGTTCGTAGATTAATATTTAGACCTAGATTCAAAAGCATTCCATAAGCAGTGCGCATTAATCAAATAGTTTTATTAATCATACAAAATTCTAGATTCACAATAATTTAGATTCAACACGGAATTCAGAAGAGACTTATCTTTATTTCCACTTATCACTTTTACATCTAATCTGACCTATGAACTTAGCTGCAGGGGTCCGCGAACACAGCTGAGGACTCTTCCAGGCCTCTGTGCACACAACTGCAGAGCCTCTATCTCGTACCAAAACCCTAACTCGGACTTACAGATGCTTACCGCTTGCTTCCCTAAAAAACCCATTACATCAAGATCATAACCAAAACTTAGCTACTCTACCCATAGAGCCTCTCTCTATTTATACCTTTCTATGGCCTGTGATCGATGGGCAGGCCGACTCAATCTTACATTTCTTTACATTAATTTTGCGCAGACTACCCTTTTGACTCTGACTTATTACAACTCATGCTCTGCACATCTCGTGGAGTCTTTACCCTACTCTTACCAAAAATTGTGGGCTTTGCAGCCCATACCCATTGCAAGGGGCTTCCGCTACCCAACAATGGCAACATACTAAGTGCCATGAACCACTCAAACAACACCAACTATACAACAATATCCTCCTTTTGCATTGATGGAAATAAACCAAGTTTTCTCCATCGTTGTTATTCACCTTAGCACCAACCAATGTCTCCCCATTTGCAATAAATGGAAAATGATTCTCCTGAAATATCCCCTTGAGACACTGTAACCTTCCCTTCAATTGATCACGCAAGTTGAGTAGTTACCAATACTCATTATAATTAAGTCATTTGGTTAACGAGTCACAACTCCTATCTACTGCCAAAAAATACCCAAAGGTTTCTCTCACATGTGCCTTAGTGAAAATTAGTAAATGATGCGCTTTACTAACCTCATATTCAAGTCGAACAAACTTAGTAGAAACTTGTTCTCTCAAGAAATGAAACTTGATAGGAATGGGCTTCATCTTTCAGTGCATGACAATTTTGTTAGAAATGTTGACTGCACTAGTTTTGTCACACATGATTGGAACTAGATTAGTTAGGTCTACGTTAAGGTCCTTCAAGGTATACTTCATCCAGATAATTTATGAGCACCATGTGAAAAATTGCAATATACTCTAGCTCTGCAATTGATAGAGATATGCAATCTTGTTTCTTGCTAACCCAAGATACTAAGAAGTCCCCTAAAAAGAATTCTACACCATAGGTGCTCTTCCTATCATAAATAATACTTACCCAATCAACATCAATATAGGCCTTTAACTTAAACTCTTTTCTTCCGGCATACCACAAACCATAGTTCTTTTTCCCTTGCATATATACGAAAATCCTTTTGACAACAATGACATGGATTTCATGAGGGAAAACTTGAAATATGGCTACCAAGATTACGACTTTCATGATGTCTGCTCTAGATACTGTGAGTTAAATCAAGGTTCCAATCATTCATCTGTATACTTTCTGATTTATAATAGGTGTCTCATCTTATTTACATAAATTACAGCTAGTAACCACAAGGACACTAACTGGGTGTCATTCTTCCAGCCCAAATTTCTTTAGTGTTTCTCACAAGTACTTAGATTAGAGATAAATATGTCATCCTTTTATTGAGACATTTGTAGCCCTAAGAAAAATGATACTTCTCCTATCATTGGCATATCAAACTCTATTTGCATACAATTTTCAAATTGATGTCCCAACTTCTCCATTTCACTACCAAAGATTATGTTATCTACATACAATACCATGATCAATAGGTGGTCATTTTCATATTCTATATACATATTAATATTTGTAGTGCCCCTTTCAAAGCCTTACTATTGAAGGTATCTATCCAATCTAGAAACAAAGATTCGGGGGCCTCTTTGAGCACATATAAGTCCTTTTCTCACTTTGAACACAAACAATTCATTTTACAAACAATTCATTTTATGTATGCATTAAACCTTTTGTCTTCTCAATATATACTTCTTCTTCTAGATAATATCCATTTAGAAAGGTTGATTTCAAATCCACCTGATATACTTTAACACTTTTATGACTAGGAAAAGCAAGGAACACTCTGATAATTTAAAATCTTACTATTAGTGCAAAATTTTCTTCAAATATTATCCCCTCTATTTTGGCATATCCTTTGAGAATAAGGGAGCCTTATTCCTAATCACTTAAACTTTCTCATTTAGCTTATTTTTGAAGGTCCATTTGGTGCCTATGACATTTTTCTCTTTGGGTCATGGAAACACATCTCGAGTGTCATTCTTCTCAATGTTTTCAAGTTCCTCATTCATAACTCTCACCCAAGACTTATCCTTGGTTTCCTCACTGAGATTCTTAGGCTCAATTAGAGACAGTAGAGAAATATTTGCACAATTTGGACTGCCAACTAATTTCCTCCTAGTCTAAATACCAATTCATTGATCTCTAATAATTTTACTTTCAAGATGTTGTTTATTTACATACCTTGAGGGAGTTTTGGACCTTGGTGTTGTAATTGTTTCTTCATCTTCATCATTTATCTATATTTTTTCTTGACCTGAGAATTTGGTGGCTGAACTTTCTATTGTGGTTCCTAGACACAGCCTCCAGGTTGAGAGGGAGATCATTCGTAAGACATCATAGAGTGTATGAATAATATATTTGTGTTACTCAAGATTCAAATATATGATGATTTAAACTAGATTAGATATCCTATCCAAAGGAATATTCAAATAATACACATAGTAAGCACTCTTTTTCAAAGAATTAACACTCAAGTATGGTGGCCTACCCACATAAAGTGTAGCTCTATTAGCTTTTGCAGTACAGGTGTAATGTATATGATAAAGAGAGGAAATAAGTGTAGACGGTTGATATTAGAATCCTATACATTAAATTTCAATAGAAATATGGAATTGATAATGTAAATGAAATTCAAAAATGTGAAGCACATTTTACAGGCCTTTTATGTCATACATCACACACAACATTTATCAAAATATGAAATAGATGAATCTACAACTCTGATATTAAGTCCAACAAGTACAAATACATGATTTCTATGAACAAAGAAACACATGAAAAGATAAACAAAGAGAGAATCACATACTATATATTTTAATATTTGGAATTGCCATAAATTATTTATTAATCTTCGAAAAAGAACACACATCTCATAGATCTTCAGAAACGTGTGATACTTTCTATTTAGAACAACCACTCAAACATAAAATGTGAGCCATTAATAATTACTCCATTATCTCCTTTATAGGATCTCACCCATAAATCAGAACAACTTGCAAAATATTCCCTCTTAAAAATATCATAATTGTCTAACCACTCAATAGTTCAAGCATGCTGCTAGCACAATTGTACTAATTATTAAGTAACATTCTTGATTTAATTCTTGAAACAATTTTTTTACAAAATATTTAAAATTAAATGGATTTACATGATTATCACATCAAAATATCTTCATTTTTGACCACTTGGTTCTTTTAGAAGTGACCCCGGCACTATGATTTAGCTTTTTGGCGGATTAATGAATTGGTCACATTTGTGCCACAATGTCAGATTTAGTAAAGGATGTTAAAATTGAAAATTGGGGAAAATTTTCACTTTTTAAAACTCATTTTAGGGATATGATGATTTAATTTAATTCCTCTTTCCAAGAGCACCAAAATTGACCTAAATATTATCCAATTTGGACAAGGGAAAGTGTATTTTTGAACTATGAGCCCACGTGTACATAATTTGATTAGGTCAACGCTAAAGAAATTTGGACACCCTTGAAAGGATATAAATACAATTGACCTAAACCTCATTTGAACATCTTCATGGAGAATTCTTCTATTCTCTCTTTTTTTTTAGTAACACAGGTCTGAGCCTCTCAAGCTCGTCTATGGAGAATTGGTTCTCACAAAGGAGAAATTGTAGGATACAAAGCTTGCATTTCTTTTTAGGATTTTGGGCCTCAATTGTAGGCATGACATAGGAGGAACTCAACTACAATCACTTGTTGGCTGACTCATTCATGTGATTAAAGCTTTCCAGTCGCTCACACATCTCGTTCTCCATGTGACTAGAAACTAGGGTTTCTTGATTCTAGTCGCTCACTTGGCAGAAGATAGTTTTAACATAATTCGTTAACTAACACGCTCAAGGGAGTGACTGGAACCTCTTGTTCACTCACTAAAACCATCCTCCATGCAACTAGGAAGTAAAGGTTGAAATTTTAATTATTCAAAGTTTTCTCTTGTTGACTGTAGTGTTTAGCAGTTGACTGTAGATAGTGAGAGTCCATTACAAGCTTCTGAATCAAGGTTTTGAGTATGAGCATCTTCGGGTTCATCTCATGGATATTGTTTAGTTGATTTTTCTGGATAGATATATGGATAATTGTACTCTCTTTTACTGAAGAATTCAATGAAAATCAAATAAGAAGAATAATTTGAAAGGGTTTTCCCCATAGTAGGTATTTCCGTGGTCTCTCACAAATCCTAGTGTCTCGATGTGTGAATGTTTTTCTTTTATTGTTCCTTCATGTTTGTCTAGATTGGTGATGATAATTTTCTTTCTACATAGTTTCATATGTTGTTGAATAAATTTCAATAATGTTATGATTTTGTGGGGTGAATTTAATGCATAAATGAATAAATGAGAATATCATAGAAAAAAAATATAGCCCTAAGAAAAAATTTAAAAAAATGACAATAGAAGAAATCTTGATGGGCTATCTTTAGATTGGTAAGATTATCATAAGTTTACCTATAATAAAACAAATTCTTTACTAACCAGAGTAGCTAGAAATCCCTCTACAGATAGTTGATTATGGTCCTTCCTTTGAGGTTGTAAGTCTTTTAATGAGAAGAATACACCGCACTCTTAGCTTCTATTAGAAAATGTTGGTATTGTTCCGATGGAAGAAGGTTCCCTTGAAAATCCTAGAAACTGGGAAACCCTGCTCTAATCCTCTAATCAAAACTTTTGTTAAATGTAACTATAGATTTTAATAAATCACCTAAATACTCCTCATCTTTTGCCTTAGTTGTTTCTCCCTAAACCATCTTAGATACTTAGATAATTTCCCTCTACTGTCGGAAATATTTATTTACCTCAACCAATTGGATGATTTCTCATTGTGGTACATGATAAATTTCTCTATTGTCTTAGCATTTTTACCATCTTCTTCTTTGGATGAAATGATAAAGAACTCAATATCCTTGAGTGAAATTCTTTTGTCTACAACTAGGATCATATGCTCCTAGATGTTCTTTACTTCAGAAATATTTTCGTCCCATATTATATGCCTAGCATGCATGAGAGACATATTACCCTTTAGCTTATTTTTTAGTTCTTTGATCTTGTCATTTGCAGTTTCCATTATATTTTGGGTTTGCTCCACATTCCCTCTGGTTGTCTTAAGCTGCTTATCCTTATGTGTGAGCATATGCTTGGGGTTCTACAGATCAATTTTCACATTTTTTTAGCTCTCTCTTTGTTAGATGAAATTTAGTGAGGGCCTTGGTTAGTTTTTTAGTGGGATTCTATGGGTTTTCTCCCATAATTGCTACACATATGTGAGAATCAATTTTATGATGGAGACTTTCCACCTGTTTTTTAAGGGACACCACCTCACTATTTCTGTCTAATAGTTCCTTGGCCAAGATTTCCTTTTCATTCTCTATCTAGGTCAAATCTTTGGAATTCATGTGTTCAAATGTAGGCATTTTCATCTTTTTCCTCAACTCATGGATTTCAGATTTTGAGCTCTGAATGATGGATTCCAAAATAACTTCATCATTTGGGTTTAACCCCAATTTGATAATTAGTTGTTTTAATATTTCATTCAGTAAGTGAAGCGATCTATAATTGGCCTTTTATTGCTTTACACTTGTGGATTAATTTTCTAATTATTTTTCAGCCTTACTGAATGTTAAAGCACTTTTACTCAGCTCACTATAGATAATTTCTCTATACTTCCTGTGCCAATTGATTTTTTACTACAAGTTGATACAACCCATATCTAGTGACATAACAAAAGTTATGAATTGTGATCATGATAGGAGTGACTATGGTAAAGGATGATAAAGATAAAATTTCATTTGATTTCGTTCCATTTCCATAGAAGCTAGGAGGTTGGTATGATAAGGAACTGAATGTGATGTCATCTGTTATATGATTTCGTCCCTAACCCTCTTGTTTTTATCCTCCATCACTTCCCATTTGTCCTCTATATGGGATACTGTTGATGCACTTCCCAAAGAGCCAAAAATTGCTACCTCTATAGAAGTAGAAACTGAAGCTTGCTGAGAGTATTCTAGGAGTACATGGAAGCTTCACTGGTCCAGGTTCCTCTTAATCAACCTAGTCTAAATCTCTTATTCAAGCTCCTCGTGGAGCCTCCTCCATTTTTCTGTATCTAGCCTCATCCATGTTTCTATTTTGAGTGTGTCCTTTGAGGATGGTGTCTAAATTTACATCTTTGTATTAATGGTTTAGGAATCCAAATTAGCCTTCCATTCAAGTTTAGGTCTATAGTCATGCTCATGACAAGAAGCATTAGTATCCCTTCTCCTCTTTAATATGACACCATGGGGATCATAGTGACACACCTCTCCCATTACAAAATTAAGCTCCTTCAACATGTCTTCTAATTGTTGAAAGGCTTGTCTATTGTTAATAATGAATGAGCCCACCACCCTACCCAGCTTAAACAGGGAACCCTTCTTGGCAGGAAAAAGGTGGATTTGATCAACATTTAGGCTTGGTCTAATAGAGAAAATATTCTCACGGGCATAAAAATAAAATAGGAAATAGGTATGGGGAAAGCTCTCACCCATATACCCTAATTTTGGTGTAGTCTTCAAATAACTATCAACCACCCACCACAATATCCTTACTAAGTTGAATGATTTCCCTTTTTGGTGAACAATTCTAGGAGGGGAAATGTTATTTACAATTTTGTAGGAAGTGGACCTATGAGTCGAAATAAATTGGGGAAAACCCTCATTGTCAGGCCTTTTGTTCATGGCACTATCCCAATAAAACACAAACTTCCTTTTCTTATCAGAATATATAATGATAAGGTCCATGTACTCAAATTATTCTACGTGAGCATACACGAAAATATATAAAAATATAGAATAGCATATGAAATAAGAAGTAACATGAAAATGGTTAAGCTATAATTTTATGGATTCTATAAGGAATAAGGGTACGTCAAAGATGATGTTAGATTGCATAATTATGTGAAATAATCCTATGGAATATTCAGTAATATTAGCCGTTTCCTCTTCTCCAAAGAGGAATGAAATAATAGGTAGAATTGGTTGTACAATTTCAGAATTCTTGGAAATTTAGAATGTTTCTGCAATGTGGAGGGTTTGATTACCGGGTGTTAAAATCAATCACATGAAGGACTTTTATTATCTAGTTGAGATCCCATTATAAGTGTCAAGAAGGGTAGCTTATGTGAATCTATCAAGATTGGGATATTTTGGGTAGATCAAAGCATATTAGATTAATTCTGGGATCACTTCCATAATTTTCCCCCCAACGGAGGATATGAAACAAATCCTGTCTTTAACATAGGATGCTATGACCCATGAAACAAACTTCAGAAAAGGGTAGAATGTGTGGGTGATTAGGGGATACAACCCTAACTCTACAACCCAAAATGGGTGTTCTCTTTTTAGGTGACATCTATATAGGTCGAAATGAAGATCTCACAATTGGTAGGAGTAGAATGGATCATGGATTTCGACTTATATATCTATGAGAGGCTCGGTATGACTAGAGGGTTTTTCCTCCCGATATTTACGGTGTTTTGGCACATTTTTTTCATTTTAATCATAAAGGACAATACTTTAATGGTGGACAATTTTTTGTTACTTGATCACATAGATAAATTAGATGTAATGACATTGAGATGGCTCTACACTGATTGATAGTCAGACAATGTTGCAAATAGGACGAGAAATAATAAAACCCAATTTGAATAAAACATTTAAATTACAATGGTTAAAGTGTCCTTTTTTTTATACGTGGGAAAGACAGTGGAGTGATGTGTGGGTAGAGACATGAGAAGATATTTCGGTGGTGGGGACACTTGGTACCACCGGGTTGGATACGAAGTGAGAGAGACAGGCAATTGAATCTACCAATTTCACGTTCGCTTGCTAACGTTGATGACGTGTTGGCATGATTGGTTGCAGGCATGGTCCTCACTATTCGGTGAGGTGACCGAATGGGGTAGGGAGTGGAGTTCAACCACCCAAAGTTGATCCTGATTGCCTATCGACTGCATCTTCCTGGTTGAATTTCACGTTTAGGGGTTAGTGTCTGCTTATTTGTTATGCTAGTTACCCCATTGAAATTCATATTGGATCAGGTGAATTTAGGATAGAAAATGATCTACCTAATGGCTGCTCCTCTATTAAACTATCACAGAAAAAAATTCGAGGGTGGAGCCCATTAAATTTTTCATTTACCTTATTTTTCTCCTTTGTTGTCTTTTATACCTTTTCTGCAACCCCCACTTTAAAATAATTTCTATTGTTTTCACTCGTAAACCAAAATCCTCAACAAATCAAACTACTTTAATAAAACATATAAAGAATAACATCAACTCCTATTGGGGAAAATGCCTTTTAGGAAGCGCACTGAGATCCTATCGATTAGTGTCTTTAATTTGGGCATGGAGTCAAATTTATCATTCTATATACAAGTTGAAATGAAAATAAAAAATTTGGTAATTACAGTGGCTCACTAGTATTTACAATTGGTAAATGTAAAATTCTTTAGATTTGAAAGTAGTGCTTAAGGTATTGTCCATTTACAGGAAATTCAAACACCTTACCATCAAGATTTTCCAATATAAATGTATTATTCCATTTAGCTTCAACTATCTTGAAGGGCCCAAACCAAAAGGGGGTCAATTTTCCAATGTTTTTCCTTGTCGAGACTCTCTAAATATCCCATATAACCATGAGGTCGCATGGTGTAAAAATTTTTTATTTGGATTTCATGTCAAATAGAGCTCTCATATTGTCATGTTATTTTGTTATATTCTAAGTTACTTTCTCTCTTCTTTATTGCAATTCTACCAAGTCATTTATCCTCCTAGTCAAGGGATTAGGCTCCTCCTCTGCATCTTGGATGAATTTTTCCACTGGCATAGATGATTGAGTAAGGAATACTATAGTGGTCCCATATATTGACTCAAATCAAGATTTACCATTTGACCTCTTAGTAGTGACTCCATTAGCCCAAAATGCAAACTTAAGCTGAGAATCCCAATTCTTTTGATTTTGTGCTATGATATTCTTAAGGATTATAACCAAGGCCTTTTTGGATGATTCTGCTAGTCCATTCCCCTATTGGAAATAAGTAGTTGAATGCCCCAAGATAATATTATAGTTATGAAAAAAACTAGTAAATTTGGCCAATTTAAAAACCTATGCATTATATGTGACTATTTTCATTGTACCACTGATTCTAGCTAAAATGCTCTCCTCCATGAAATTAATAATCACTGCATCAGTTGCATTCATGGAAAGAATGGTGTCTACCCACTTGGAGAAGTAATATGTTGTTGTAAGTATCCCTTTGTGTTGTCCACTATATGGTGTATGGATTTCCCCAATAAAATATAACCCCCACTACCTAAATGGTTTGTCCATAGAAACAAGGATCAAAGGGAAGGGTGTTAGCTTCTATTTTTCAGAAAAAAATTCAACTTCCTATAGGATGTTTCTTGAGCATGGAAATCTCCAAATAAGTTAGGCCAATAGAGGCAAGAATTAAATATTTTATAAGTGGTGGCCTTCTAGCTATAGTTCCCCCTACAAAAATAACTATGGAATTCATCTATTACCTTGGAAATTTCTTCTTCGACAAATCATAATAAGAAGATTTCCACAGGGTCCTTCTCGTACAACTGACCATTAGAGATGACAAGCCTTTGTGACTTTAGCCTGAGAGCTCTAGTGTTTAATTTTTCAAATTTATATGGGCATTCCATAAATAATAGATAATGAAAAGCAAGTTTGTACCACTTAGAAACTAAATATTTCATTTGAATTTTCTGTGTTGAGGTTTTGGTATTCCCTTGTTCCTCTTGTTTCTCTAATTATTCCTTGTGAGCTAGGAGGTGTATACCGAAGGTCTGTAAATTTTCGTTTGAAATTTTTTTGGCATATCCTTGTTCCTTTATCAATTTGGTAGGCTAGATATCCATGACATACCTATGAATTTTTGATATCCATTTTCCTCTCTTTCCTTCATCATCTCCTTGTGTGAGGATGTCCTTAACAACAACTATAGGAACCTAAGCAAATATTCTAGATTGCCAAATATAAGTTTAGATTTAATTTTTGGCTTTTACTAGAGTGTAAGCCTGTTTTTATGAAATATTATATTCAAATTATGGATCCATTAGAACTTGACTGAAATATTGAATTGATTGTTCCTTCTCTTCCTTTTTTCTAAAATAAGAGAACTGCCACCATGTTAGGAGATGCAAAACAAAAGATGAGAAATGACCTCTGATAATTAGGGCTAGCAAAAATTCGAGCCTCCCCAAATGCTCTTTTGATCTTTGAGAATGATTCTCTATCTTCTACAATCCACTTGAACTCCTTATCTTTCTTCATCATATCTGTGATCCCTCCATAATCTCAACATAGTCGGGTACAAACCTCCTTAGGAAGTTTATTCTACCTAAGAAAACTTGTATCTCCTGTTTGTTCCTTGGAAAAGGAATATTATTGATTTATGCTACAATTTGGGGTCAATCTTGACTCCTTCTCTTTCTACTATATGTCCCAACAATTTTCCTTCGCTTAGAGAAAATTTTGAATTCTTTGGATTTAGAGACAAACCATACTTTCTCCACTTTTCAAAAGTACATTGTAAATGTTAGAGATGTTTCTCATCATATTTCGAGAACATAATTATGTCATCCCGATAAATTACCACAACATTGTATTTCTCCCCAGCAAATTCTATTTCCATTTCCCTCTCAAAAGTCACCCCAATGTTTACAAGACCAAAAGGCATCCTGTCATACATGAATGCCACACAAGGTGTGGTAAATGTTGTTTTCGTTAGGTCCCTATAATACTAGTGATTCCCCCATTACTATTGTCATTGTATCCCTTATTATTATTGTTGTGACCCTAGTGTCCCCATATTGTTATTATTGTGCCCCATAGAAGCCTACTATTGTTATTTTTGTGCCCTTATATTATTATTGTTAGGTTGACTTTGGTTATATTGTGACCCCTTAGGCTCCTATGTATAGAAAGGAGGTTTTTCCATTTGCATCATCCAAGAATTTTTCATTTGTGTAATGTAAAGGAGGTTCCCCCCTCAAAGAGGTTGAATTCTAAGGTGTTGATATTTATTTTCTATATTGTTGTGAGCTGGTTTCATAACATTTGGTATCAAAGGTTTGGATTCTAGTGTTTCACTACTCCAAACAGGTCATTGTGGAATTTTTGCTATAAATTTTTCTCTTCGTGGTTTCAGAAGCTAAAACAAAAAACCCATTTGAGATGAAATTGTGCTAAACTTTAGGTCGAAATTTCCGATCTTGGCTAGCTATATTTTTAGATATATGATCCAAGGAAGTTAGGGTTTTGCAGGCTCTTGAATTACATCCTAAAAAGGTGACCTCGGTAAAATTGTTATAACATTCTCTATGAGTATCAAATTGAAATTTTGTAAGAATTTATAGAAAGAGGATGGAATTTATTTTGTCTGGGTATAAGTTTCAAATCCTGGGGTCGAAACAGTAACATGTGGAACTTCATACAACTTATCTCTACTGAAACGTATATAAGCAGGTCATCATGGGAGGTGGGGCATAACTCTTTCTTTGAGAATCCAATTTTGATCAGATTGGTGGCATTCAAAAAACAACACACAAGGATACTGCAAGTTATAATTTTAGACCTTGGAGATTCGGAATTATAGAGTTACAGTCATTTCAATATCGAGCTCCTACAAAGTGAAAAAATCTGTGTAGTTCTTTTTTTAATTTTTTCATAAGTTTGGTTTGAAAAATTAGTTTGAAGGAATTCATACGGCATAGTGAAGCATTATTATTAGTAATTGATGCCTGAAAGAAAGAAAATGGAAACACCTAGTAAGCAACTTGGAAGCTCTAGCATGACTCATGAAGAAGAGGAAGAAATGCAGCATGATATATGAGAATTACAAGACCAAGTGCAACAAATTTCACTCGCACAAAATTAACAAAAGCTAAGATGAATGACGTGGAAGCTAAGATGGAAGATTTGACAAAAATTCTACAAGAAATGCATACTAATGGTGAAAGGGTAGTAAAGGAAACACATGATGAGAACAAAATAAATTTTAATCATGATTTCATAGACTCTAACGTTGGATCTAAGAACCACCATGTTCCATATATTGATATGAGGAAGTTTGATGGCAAGGATCCCGAAACATGGATACTACAGATGGAGAAATTTTTCGATCTCCATAAATTAATTTGTCCAATCTTCTTTGTGACAAGGACTAGATTTTCCACCCAATCTGAGTATCATAGGGTATAAAGATTTTGGCTTGGAGCATTTTCCTAACTTGCCCCCATAAAATACACAGTTCTTTAGGGAAATTGGCTTTAATATTGGGAATTATGTAGTCCTAATTTCTAGTGAGGCTTGAGCTCATAAAATGCGTATTCATGGAGGGGGAACACAATACTGAGCCCAAAAATTGTGAAACCCTCACTAAGCTCGAAAACTATGCATTACACTGAGCTAAAACTTTCCCAGTTCTCGGAATTGCATTGTCTTCCTTGATAGTGTGCATGACAAGCTTCCCTTGAAAACAAAAAAATAAAAAAGAAAAGAACATCTCTAAAAAATAGGGATCTATTTTTAGTATCTGAAGGAGGCACTTATGATATTTTTAGAAACTTTTTCTGAGCGTTGTCTTTTCCTTGATTTTAGGCGTGCATGTCATAAACACTAACATATACAAATCTATTTAATCGATGCTACTAGAGCTCATTTTCAGTCTCGATCTCGAAACTCTAGAATTCCCAAGGAGATTAAGGAGCCTTGGATGAGATCGCGGCCGCTTTCGTGGGTGATTTTTTCTATTCTTATCTTTCGCCGCTTTCTGTGTCACTTTTTTTTGTTTCACTTGTGTGAGTATTGTTTCACTTGTTTCTTTGCATGGTTTCTGGCATTTTAACTTGTTTTAAAGTTTGTAAGTGTTGTTTCAATATATAAACTTTGTTTCTGAAGTGTCGCATGAGTTTTCCTGTTTCTGAACCAATGGTTTTCATTGCGGAAACTCTCCTCACATTCTTCATATTCCTTCCAATTAATCAATTACTACACTTATTTCACATGTATGCATCTACTCTTAGTCATATCTACACTCAAATTGACTCTATCTCTCAAATATTCTTATTTTTTACAGTCCCCATGGGCAGATGAGGGCTCCCCTTGGCTGGATCTCACTTTGCACAGCTTGCAGTACACAATATTGAGGCTTAAGCCACTAAATTGGCCTCTTGAATTGTGTAGAGCATAGCCATAGATGGCTCAAAATTCACGTTGTGTAGTTCCAGTATCTAGTCTCCTAGCTTCGCCACTAAGACGACACAATGCATAGTCTCTTCGAGGCCTTTGCTTACGATGAAATTTTCATTATGTAGTTTCAGTCATCAAAATTCCACCTTGACTATTGGGACTATGTAGTGTGCAGTTCCCATAGTCCATTAGTCAACCCTATCAAGAAAAATTGTGCAATCCCTTACATATATTTCCCGACTTACTACTTGAACATTCCTTAACACTATTTTGATTTTAACTAACATTTTCTTACCATGAGTATCCTATATGTCCCATAGGTAAAATAATAATGGATCATCTCTCCAGTATTCATAGTTAACATGGAATTGAAGAGAGTTTCATGAAAGGAAACTACCGAGAGCAGTACTAGGGAAGGAGTTGAAGAGACATCAGTTGACTTACTAGAGTATGCAGATACTCAACTATTTATTGAGAAGATAACAACATTGACATAAAAGCAAATAAAAGGTACTTTTACAAGGTATTTTAAGGAAGATCTGTTGGATCAATAGGTCTATATTAGCATCCAATACTTAGGGTTATACAATGTTGCATGAAGGTACCCCACCTTCTCGTGTGCAAACATCATCACTTTGATTCTCTCACATACAAATGAATAGACTATGCCATCGAGCAGTGTTAGCAGGAAGAACATTTCTAACTTCACGCAAAAATACTTTCAATAGATGTATCACTTTCCTAAATCGGTGAAGAACATGGATTCACTCTTTTATGATACCCATAGCTATGTGAATACAATATATATTTTCAAGAACTAGGTGAAAGAGCCATCACATTTTCGAGAGACACCGATGCATTTTTATAAGGTAAAATCCCTCAGGAAAGCTTATCAGTTCTTGATCATCTTCACTTGTAGAATATATGGTCGAGAGGGCACAAAAACGTTTCTTGAAGGGTGGGTAGTCTTACTGGACTAGGTTGGTAAGTGATGGGAGGCTATTCAACTGGTTGGATCTATTGGCTCAAAAATTAAAGTCCCATGTGGCTAAGGTTTAGAAAATTGATCACACAAGAAGTATCATACCACCTGGCTAGAGGGTTGTCCACAAGACCAGATTGGAAGAAGAAACCACCATGGCGTACTCTTCCTTTATGGACCAGGTTATATAAAATTAAGAGCTTGAAAAATTTAGATGCCATGGCTAAGGACATAGTGAAATTCAATTTTAGCACCAAGGAATTTAATACGTATGATCCCCATAGTATTTGTAAGGACCATTTTACGAGGTTTTCCTTATCATTGATCAACGGGAATTTTATTGGCGAGTGGAGGATCCTTGGAGGTATTTCTATAATACTTACATTCTGACTAAGTCAGTTACTATATCAAGGAATTGGGAGGCTCCTCTACATACAACAATCTCTCCAAAATAAACAACAATAGTGGTAGACAGTAGAAATATAGTGCAGGACGAGGGAAAGAGGAAGATTTCTAATGATCCAAAGGGAATAAAAGATGAAAAATGGTGGAAAATCCTATTATCGCAAACAAAGCTTTGGTAATGAAGGTAGAGAGGGAGCAACGAATGAAGAGAGTCAGGCAGATAAAGAAACAAAACAATAGGTTATAGGAAGAAAAACTGAAGATACGGGAGATGGAGAAGAAGCTAAAAGATGAATAGGAGTTGAGGAGGAGAGAACGAGAAGAGAAGCAGAATTAAGAGGAAGAAAAATGGAAAGGCATGATGATCGAGGAAAAAATTCTGATAGAGGCTGAAGAGCCAAAACACCCAACTACTGATGAGTAGTGTAAACATATGCAGGATCGGGAGCTTCCTCAGTAGTTTGAGAAATTGATCGAAGTAGACATGGAGTTGGAACATGAGCCACAAAATGAAGTTGTTGACCTCATGTTGGGAGCACGATAGTTCATCCCTTACTTTCCACCATCATCAGTATAAGAGCCATACCTGAGAAACCAAGGAGATATTGTTCTCCTAGATGACGATCTGTTCATGGATGTGTACAATCTATCATTTGATGAGTTCTAGAAGAGGATTGTTCAAGCACGAGGGAAGCACTTTCCAGATGATCACGCATCACTTGCATTCATCAAAGAATGGGTGATAGTGTTGGACACAAAAAACCATCCAACTACCATTTCCTAAGCCAACTTGGCCTATGGATGAGTGAAGCGATCAAATGTTTAGTGTTTAATGACTAAGAATAAGCAATTGGAAAAGAAATCACAAGATGCGAGGCAAGAGGTATAACAACTCAAATAGTGCATAATCCAACTTCTACATTAGGGGAGATGAGGACAACAATACTTGCTAAAGTATCAACACTTGGGGAAACCATGCAGAAGCTCTGCGACATATTTGTAACTATTTAAAAAGTAATTGTCCATTTGTATGGCCTACAATAGAGAAGAAAATAGTTTTTTCAAACTCTAAAAAAAATACATGCTTCCATCAACCATGTATAAGAGTGTAAAATGTTGTACAAAGTGGCACCACTTGACTTAGTGAAGAAGATGAACCCACAAGTAGAGCTGGAGAAAGTGAAGGTTCAAATGTTAATTAAGAAAAAAAACAACTTGTGTCATTCATCAGCAACACACAGGCCTAATATGTGCAGTTTTACAATAGTTTGGATGTCTTGATGAGGAAACACCATATCCCATCAATCCATTCACTCACCAATGCTAAAACCAAGAACCAATTCGAGAAGTAGATCAATGAGCACCTGGAGTGGCTAAGACAAGAAGCCACTAGGGAAGACTTGGAATTGAACGCATGCAATATGCATAAGTACATCATTGGTCATGTCAGTATCAAGACAATCTTTCTCATGCTTCATAATGAGTTGGATACAGGTTCCAAGACATTATAGCGAGATGCCATGGAGGCCAGTGTTTGCTTTTAGACAGACACCGTTAAAATTTTTGGGTACAGTACGAAACAGTACAAAGCTTGGCAACAATATGTGACTGAGAAGTAACAAGTGGAGGTTGTTGAGCTGGAATTCCCAGAAAGTCCAGAAGCCTAGTGATGTGTCTTGTTAGGATGTATCTACCCTATTTTATATTATATGGGTACATGTGGAAATGTAATATTATTTATAATTATGTTGTATGTGAAATTCCAAGTGTCAATAATGGAATATGAAAAGTCACCATGTGATGTAATGTGTCATTTTCTGAATAAGTTGGAGTCATGAAGGTATTCCAAATGGCATAAAGGGGAGTTGAAGAGTGACCCTCTCTTGTTATAAATAGAAACTCGTAACTCATGTTACAGGATTTCGGGAGCCATGCTTTTTGCTAGGCTTATGCTCAAAAAGAGATTGGGAGTATCATTAGGAGCCTTAGCTTATCCAAATTGTAGAGCAAGTATAGTTCTTTGGAGGAGCAAGTTTTCCTGACTCTAATGTTTTACTATTGGCCTAGTGGTTGTCAATGGTGTATGTATGGATGGAAATTTCACTTATAATAATAAAATCAGAGGCAACTAGATTTCATGCATATGTTGCAATATAGTAGGACTATTCTTGTTGTATTGGTGATATATGTTATTTAAATTATGCATATGATTATCATTTTTTTTCTTTTGCATTTGTATGAGTCTTGTTGAATTCGTGTTGTTGGATTAAATCATCACTTTATCTTGTGGACTATTCCACATCTTATATTTTTATGTCATTTCGCTCATGTGTTCCTTTCAAATACAGTACTATTACACGCTTGCAAGGGCTACATTTCCTCATCTCTTCATGTGTTGGAACCTTCATGCATCACACTCAACTCTTCGTAAGGTGACATAGTTTCTCTTTGATCTAGTTTGATATTGGTGGCCACCCACCTATTCCACTTGGACCTCCACCATTATTTCTTTCATTTTTTAAGTTTCCTTATTTGTAGCACAATTTACTATTTTTGGTATTTTTTCAGGTCCTAAACTTTCAGAGTCGTTTTGAGGCCCTAAACGTCGTTGTTTTGGGAAAATTGGGAGAAAATTGGGTTCGAGACTGATGTTTCGCACTCAAACATTGTATTGATTGGATAGATCTTTCTAATGAGGCATTTTTCACATCAAATAGAGATCGTATGCCAAAGTTACGACACCAGGAAGTTGAAGTACCAGTTTACCCAAACGGGGCCCATAGTTTGCCGCTTCATCTCCTAGGGTTATGTTTTTGGATGTTTAGGGCTTTCCATTGTTTCTCAACAATAAATTGGCCTTCGCGCCACATTGTAATGCAATTTAGAGGCATGTAGCTGCCACATCTCTTCTGAGAGATAAGCCACCATCGCCCAAGCTAGTTTATTTCCATTTCTATTTGTAAGCATATTTCAGTATTTTACATCAATATAATGAAGTATTATTCATGTTGCATGTATGTATTTATGGTTACATCTATAATTTGTTGTGTTCCTGTTTAAATCAGAACCAGTGGTATCAAAGCGGTCTCCTCTTTCTCTGTTTTTCTTTGCATGTCCCCAATGAGGTCACGATATAAGAAGTTAGGGCTTGAACTGGTCGAACCTTTGCAAGATTAGCCTCACAAATCCCAACGGCCTCCCTTGGTGGATGAAAAGAAAGACGAGGGAGCAAGAGGTCCTATCAAAATCTTGCTCAAAGATTCCCTTGAGCAACAAAGGAACAGAATGATGGACAATTTTCCCCAAATACTTCAACGGCAACACATCTACTTATAGTAGCTACTGTGGAAGCGCCACACCCTTCAAGGTACAAGATTACTTTGACATTCCCATATTTGATGGTTAGATAGATGCAGATGTTGTAGATAAATGGTTAAATTGGCTAGGAGGGTATTTTTCTGTTCATGATTTTTTTTGCCGGCAAAAGATTACTTTTGCTCTTCTCAAAGCCATCCCCCATGTCAAGGACTAGTGGGAAGCCTACTGAAAACAAAAATATTGCGGCTTCCTATAGAGGTACATCCAAGATGAGATGGAGTTCCTGGACATCTCCTTGCTCGGCATGGCATACCAATACATTGTCAAGATTGAGGAGAATTTTAAATAGAAGGAATGAGACTTTGGATCTATGAATTTGAAGCAAGGGAAAGGTGCCCGCAAACCACTGAATAAAGGACAAAGCCAAGATAGGGTGACCTACGACAACCCGCCAAATATACAAGCAAATAACAACACCACAAAGCCAAATAAGGACATGGGAAAGTGGTGTGAGTTCCATAAGAGCTCCACTCACAACACAAGTAAGTGTTGGGGAAGGTATTCACTAGTGGCTGAGCTAAGGTCTTCAGAATATGATGCGCGTTTCGACTCTAAGTTAGAACATGACAAGGGGAATGTCAAAGGGAAGCAGATTATTGATGCAGAGGCGAATTCCATTGTTGCCAGCATGAAGATCCAAAAGGAGGAACCCGAAGATCTAGAGGAGGAGGAGCACCTCTTTCACTTCTAAATGTGGGTAAAGGGTTCTCCACTAGAGTTCATTGTCAACAACAGGATAAAAAAGAACCTCATTTCGGTAGAGGTCATGAAGCTATTGGGCTTATCAACCACAATACATCCACAATTGTACACCATCGAGTGGCTTCACCAAGGATGGGATCTTCACGTGAGCCAACAGTGTCACCTTCCATACAACGTCCAGCCCTTCATGGAAGAGGTATTGTGTGACATTTCTCCCCTTGATGTTTGTGATGTATTCTTAGGGAAACCATACTTGTGAAAGCGACATGCTGTGTATGATTCAAGGCATCATGTTGTTATTGTTACTCTGGGAAATAATTTGTACAGGATACCAGAGGTAACACCGCCTACCACCATCTCGTTGGTTACTACAAAACAATACAGTAAGCTCATTTCCAAAACAGGAAATTTGTTTTGCTGATGATATGCCCTCAAGGAAAGAAGAAGATGGTGGCCACAACCTCCAGATAGGGCCCCTCTGCATGACAACAACAAATGAACAAGGTCATAGAGCAGTACGAGGACATCTTCACCTCCACTGCAGGGGTGCCTCTCCACTGCTACGTCAAGCAATTCATCGATCTGACCCCAAGTGCAACACTACCCAATGGACCAATCTGTCGGAGCTCCGTTCTAGAGAATGATCAAATCAAGAGGAAAATTCTGGAAATGCTATAGAAAGGTCATATATGACCAAGTTCATTGCCCTGTGGGAGCTCGATCATGTTAATACAAAAGAAGGATGGGACTTGTAGACTCTGTATTGACTATCGGGTGCTGAAAAAGATCATTGTCTTGGATAGGTACCCGATCCCACAAATTGATAATATTCTGGACAAAATGAAGGTGGAAAATATTTCAGAAAGTTCAACTTGAAGTCATGATATTACCAAGTGCCAGTCAAACCCTTCGATGTGTGGATGACTTCCTTTAAAGCCAAGGATGGCCTTTTTGATTGGTTAGTTATGCCTTTCAGGCTAACAAATGCTCTTCCAACCATCATGATGCTGATGGATGACATCTTGTGGCCATTCACCAACTCATTTGTAGTGGTACACCTAGATGACATCCTAATCCTCACCCAAAGTTAATAAGATCACCTCCATCACATTCGACAACTTCTCCAAACACTGCGACAACACAAGCTATGTGCCAATTTGGAGAAATGCACTTTTGGCATGACCCAAGTTCAGTATCTGGGATACATTATTGATGAACGAGGTGGTGCATGTTGATCCAACCAAGATTCAATTCATTTGGTATTGGCTAGCTCTAGCCACTCTCACAGAGCTCCACAACTTTCCGGGTCTTGCTTATTTCTACTGCAGCTGCATGTTGGGATTCTCTCATATCACGTTGCCCTTGAGTCAAGTCACCAAGGGAGGAGAGAAAAAAAAATTCCATTGGTCTGAATCTCAACAGAAGGTATTCACAGAGTTGAAACATCACCTCTCCTCAACACCAATGCTCGCATTACCATACTTGCAACAACCATTTGAGGTAAAGATAGATGCCTCTAACTATGTTATTGCAGCAGTCCTTAGTCAACACGGGCATCTAGTGGCCTATCATAGTGAGACACTTTCAGACATAGTCTAGAAGTATCCCACATATGGAAAAGAGATGTATTCCATTGTGTAGGCGTGCTGAAAATGGAAGCATTACATTTTGGGGAAGGAAAGGGTCATCCACCCAGACCACCGCCCTTGAAATTCACAAAGACGCAAGGGAAGTTGCAGAATGATCACCATTAGAACTAGTCCACATACCTACAAGAGTTCCATTTGAATATCAATTAAAATAAGGGTAGCACCAATAATGTTGCAGATTGCCTCAGATGACCACCGATCATGGTGTTAACCACTGTGCTCAACTATTGTGGGCATAAGACTTCTGATTGGCCAATTCTCTACAAAAGCGACCCAACATTTGGCCACAAGTACCAGACGCTCTTGGAGGGTTAGAATGTTCAAGATTTTCACCTCTAGGGTGCCCTCTGATGCCAACTCGGTCACCTTTGTGTTCCTTCAAGCAATCATGCCAAGATGATTTGGGAAGCACACTATAGTTAGGTTGCTCGGCATTTCAGGGTTGAGAAAATGGTGGTAGTACTATTCCTATTGACCAAATCTTTGACATGATGTTGGGAAGTACATCAAATACTACACTCCCTGTGCCATTGCCAAACCAACCATCAAGAAGCAAGGCCTCTATGCTCCACTACCTATCCCTAGATGACCTTGGGAATCCATCTCCATGGATTACATGTCGAGTCTTCCTTCTATTAAGCATGTCAACGATTGTGTTTTTGTGGTGGTCGACAAATTCTTGAAGATGGCCATTATGGCAGCCTACAAGAAGAATATCACAGCAGAAGCCACTTCTAAAATCTTCTTTGAATGAGTGTGGGTACACTTTGGGATCCCACAATATATCATCTCAGACCAGGATAGCAGGTTCCACAATGCATTTTGGTCTAGTCTCTGGTTGATGCTAGACAGCAAGCTCACTAAGTCCATAACTTTTAATCCCCAAACTAATGGCCAGACAAAGGTCATCAACAGGATTATCATACACATTTTGCTCATGTATAACTCAAATCATCCATGCACATGGGATGAGAACCTCCCCTATGTCGAGCACAGCTATAACCGGGCTCTCCACAGCTGGACTAGCCATTTCCCTTTGAGGTCAGCTTGAGATTCCAACCACTATTTCCCATTGATGTAGCCATGCCATTTGCAGTTACTTAGGTGATTTCGGTTCATGTCCAATCCGAAACCGATAAGGCAAACAACTTCATTGAGCACATCCAACATATCCACTAGCAGGTACATGACATTCTATAGAAATCAAATGCGAAGTACAAGCAGCGACATGATCAACATCGGGTGCCACACAAGTTTCGGGTGGGTGATAGTAAAGGATCCAACTATATCGAGTTGTCAAATTAGGGCAACTCCTTCACGAGGGCAAGTTGCTCACTAGGGACCAAGTTGAGCATAAGTTTCTTCATTTCATGGAGGAACTCAATGCAAGGGGGAGCATGGCTTCCTAAGAGGGGAGGAATGATCTAGGTTGATACTGGTGGTCGCCTACCTATTCCACTTCGACCTCCACAATTTTTTCTTTTAGTCTTTTGGTTTCCTTATTTGTAGCTCAATTTACTATTTTTGACAGTTTTTTTGGGTCCTGAACTTTTGAAGCCATTTTGAGGACCTGCACGACATTTTTTTTGAAAACTAGGAGAAACATGTGTCCTTTCACCAATTTTCCTCACTCAAAAATTGTAGCCCTCGGATAGATATTTCTGACAAGGTATGGTGCGCGTCGAACGAAGATCATATGCCAAAGTTACAACCATGGGATGTTAATGTACCAATTTGCCGAAACAGGGCCCATAGTTTGGCGCTTCATCTCCTAGGGTTAGATTTTTGGATGTTTAGGTTTTTCCATTGTTTCTCAATAATAAAGAGGCCTTCAAGCCTCATTGTAAGACTATTGAGAGGCATGTAGCCACCACATCTCTCCTCAAAGATAAGTTACCATCGCCAGAGCTAGTTTATTTCCATTTATATTTGTAAGCATATTTCAGTATTTTACATCAATGAAATGAAGTATTAATCCTGTTCCACCTCTATATTGATGACTATATCTTTAATTTGTTGCGTTCATGTTTAAATTGGAATCACTCTCACCGAAAGCTATCATACATTCTTCTACCCGTTTCCACAATCAAGGCATTACATTACCATCCATTACTGGGACTCAAACTCCAAGGATAGTGAGGTCTACTTGGGACTTCATATCGAGGAGGTCCCCTAAATGTTGGTGGGTCCAACACCATCAATAGGGGATGAAGCCTATCTTGTAAATTTGGAGCAATGGTTAAGATTGATGAAGTTACATATGGTTTAAGGTCTTCTCAACATGAATACAACCTTGCTAGAGTTTCTCAAATATCTTATAGAAAGGTATAAGCATCATTGTTTCTACAGTAGTTCTGAAATTTGGCGAGTTTCTAATTTCAAATGCAATGTATTATCAGCATGAGGATGCCTCAACCTAGTTCTTTTTCTCTCAAAGATCCTAATCTCATCATTGCAATTTTCGATCAACTCGAGAAAGCTAATTTTACTTAAAGGATCTTCACTTGAAATGGTTCACATGGTGTGAATTCCCATACAATGATCGATTCATTAACTCCATGGGGAATAAACGACTTGTTAAGTGCAAGGATACATCTAAATAGATCATATTCTTTTGCTTCATTTCCAAGTCTGCTTCAGTTGGATATTTGTACAAATTCTAAAGGAGTACCTTCTCGAATCACAGAGCATGAGCTCCCATCCGACATATTACATAATCCTCAACCACAACAAAATAAATAAATTTCATTGGAATAATAAGAAGGATTGATATATCTTGTAGAAAAGGACCAACATGGTTCTCATTTTCTACATAATAATTTTGGTGTGGGGAGTCTTGAGGATGTGCAAGATTTTTTTTGAAATTATTGATCACATAATTAAAATAATGTATGATTTGTTCGGAAATTATCTCTTCCAAAATATTCTGGAGGTGTGCACGAAATAAAAAATATGTAAATACTTCTTTTAATAACTACAAAATGAGGCGATCTTATCAATATATCTGCTAAACTTCATGGGTAAGTATCAATTTTTTTGAGTTTAAGTTTGTCAATAATCTGATTGAATTATATTGTATGTGGATACACATACTCTATGCAAACTACATTATTATTATTTTCCATATCCTTGACTCTAACCACAAGAACATGTATACCTTCCACCCATTTTTTGTTTTTGTTTTATAATTTAGGATGATTTCTCTACTGAAATTTAAGTGTTGTTATAGGACAAGAGTTGTACATAAATTGATAGAAACTTTAAAGACTCTAGAAAAAAATTCTTTAGTTATAACAAAAATTGAAATGGATTTTGTTACTTTGATCAAGGACATTAATATAAAACATGATGCATAGTGATATTTGCAATGCCTCACCAATGAACGCAATTAGGTAGTGGTCCCCTGCACCTTGGAAGTCTCATTAAATCAACCAAAAATGGCCATCCATACATATGTATGTACTATGATTTGGAGTAGTTATTTTATGGGAGGGCCTATTTAAATTTTGTTATATGAATATTTCAATCTATTTATTTTGAATTTTATTTCCCGTGTAATGTAAGGATTATCCAATTTTCCAAAGGAAAAAAATTATATATATATAAAGTTTTAATCAAAATATACATGTGTTTGATTTGAAATAGCTTATAATATGATATTTTATTTTTACAAAAAATTAACTTTATCAAACACTTCATTAGTCCTATATTTTTATAGTTACAATCATCCTAGGCTCCTAAGAGGATGCCTTTAATATTGACAATATTGTTTCTATGCTTTAATATAACATCAAAAAAACTACATAGATAACATCTCTTCTAACAAATTCTAGTAAAAAGAACTTTCCACTAGATATATTTGTGCCTTTTCTCCCTGAATAGATAGGGAACCCTCTTTCATTGACCCAACTTATGTAGATAATGTATCAACTATTGTTTTGAATCCTCTATATCTATGCACAAAGAAAAGATCATCAAATTGTTGCTTCACCTCCAGTACATGATTCATTATTGGATCTAATGATATATTATAAATTCTACATTTTTTATCTGTCTATTGCATCAATATCTAGTTACTTAGATGCATGGACCATCCTCCCCCTACCTAAAGGTGGAAAAAAGGAAATATCATAAAATTGTTTCTTTCCCTTAAGGACCTAATTGGAGCTAACAATATATTTTTAATTTTTCACTTGTTATTTTCCTAGTCTATTAGGATCTTTGAATCTCTAAATGCCTACAATTGTTTTAGTGCATGGACCATCTTTCCCTCCACTGGTAAAGGTAGAAAAACCTTGGCATTACTCAATTTTCCATTGATAGAGAGGTTAACTATCATTGAATGTCAAATGCATGCATATTGATCAATGTTATTCAATAAAAACCACACCACCTAAAACTATATTCTTGTGATTTGTAAAGGGGCACATTTTGACTCTTTCTAGATGACATATGGGCTTGGTGGTTAACCTGTTATTTTTACTTGTATACTTGGTTTGGAATGTGGATAATACATTTAGTGTTGATAACATGGTTCCCAATGAAATGCAGAAGAAAATAATAGTTGGATTCACCAATATCCACATCTTCGTTCACAAAATAAAATAGCATTGCGACTGTAAGTTGTTTCCATACAATATTGTTTGCGTCAGACAAAGTGTCAACTTCAATTGAATAAGGAAGAGACCTAACTTAATTTAAAAATAATTAAATTTAGATTGTTTTTGATATAGGATACCGTTATTAGATTTGGATAATGGACTCTTCCTGATATGGCATATGATGGGGGATAGGCCTATCTTATTAAGCTTCATGGGACTTTTCTAGAGTTTCTCAAATATATAGAGCCATAAAAAGGAAGACCTAACTTATTAAAAAAAAAAGTTACATTTTTCTTCGTGGTAAATAGGCACGACTATTTGCAAGAAAATATTTAAAACATCTCTTATTTAAAATCCCATTCTTCTACTCATATCGAGAATGAATTTGTTTCGATTTATGGAAAAAAGGTAAAACACAATATTTCGACTATAGAGATAGCCCACTTGTCAACTTTGAAGAGTTTATGCTAGCTTGTTTGAATTTAAGAATTTGAGAATCAACATTATATAGCTCAATTATTTCATTTTACATATTTGTTGAAATGTCTCCAGGAATCAAGTGATGTGATCCTGCACATATATTTTCCTTTCTAGGTTAGGATAATTTGTATTTGGAGAGGAATCAGTATACCAACCTACAAGTGTTTGAAACCTTACCTTAGCTATGTTTAATAATTCACGGTAAGAAAATTCTACATTGTAAAACAATTCCTACCGAAACTTAAAAAACATAAATTGAAATGACATCTCAAAACAAGTCTCTACAAAAAAAAGGCTACAATTTATAAACATATTGTAGAAAACTACGATTGGCAAAGGAACCTATGGTGTTGTATGCTCAAAAATTGATACACATACAGGGGAGAAAGTTGCAATTAAGAATATAACCAAAAATGTTCAGTATTGTTTTTATGCAACCTGGGTACTACATGAAATCAAACTTCTCATATGGCCACAACATCCTGACATTGTGGAAATCAAGAATATCATGTTACCTCCCTCACAAAGAGAATTAAAAGACATTTATGTGGTATTTAAACTTATGGAGACTGACGTACACCAGGTTATAATGGATAATGGTGATTTGACACCAATTATCAATTCTTCCTGTACCAACTTCTTTGAGCATTAAAGTACACACATACAAGTATTCTCTTTTGGGTAAATGACAATATCTTGACAATATAGTAAGAGAAATGACAGTTTTTGTGACTTTCTATTTTGTCAGTTCCTTTGTATGGTATAAGGTTGACTATAATGCCACATATTTACGGTATCCTAAGTCATGAACTTGTGCATATATTGTGGATTTTCCAGACAAGTTTAGTTTGACTGTGCTCTAGAATTTCCAGTTTTTCATAACGGATAAACCAATGTCCTTTTACCATTAAATACCTTCTTACTATCCTTACATACCTACTTACATAGTCTTACATTGTCCTAAATATATATCGTGCAGTGTGTCGCTTACATAAGATTTGAGCACATGTTAATACATGTTTGATGTCGAAAATTATGTTGCATATTGAGCACTTCTCTTATGATTTTTGGAGTTATAGTTTTGTAGCCAATGTGTTTCATCAGGTTCTCAAGCCAAATAATTTCATTGCAAATGCACTCGAAATTTCTGAGTCTGGCTTAGCAATAGTTGCCTTCAATGACATTCCTACGACAATATTCTAGATTGTATGGACTTCTACACTTATTTTTTATTGATATTTCATAATTGAAAATTTTTGTTTTAATAAATTTATCTTATTTCAGACATGTTTGATTTTAATGCTTTACTTGAGGAAATGTGCTAGTTGTGTTTGAAATTACAACTATATGGTTTCCATGATTGTGTTGCTACACAATAGTACAGAGGTCATGAGTTATATTTTTTCTTTGATAATTATCAAAGGTATAGTTTTGAATTTTTGTGTAATGAGTTTTCATATTCATCCATGTTTGAGTTTTTTAATTAGTAAGAATTTGAATCCTTTATATTCTCTCATAGGAAACTTCATTTCAATATTCCTTATGACTAGTTTCCATGCAATATGTCCTAGACAACGATTATTTTTTTCTTAGATGAATAACTTATTAATAGTGAAGCTTTAATGGTTCTAATGGAAATTTACTACCCTTAATTGTGTGTTATGATGTTTTCTACATACATTTATTAGAATTACTATAGTAAAATCAAAATATAGTAACAATATGAAAAATCTAGCAATATCATTCATATTGTGTTGTTAGTTCTCACATAATTGATCTCCTTTCATGAAACAACATATTCATCAATTGAAACAAATTTATGAGGAAACAAACCAAAAACAACAACAAGAGAAATGTAGGGGACTTGCTTGCCACACACAAAGTTTCTTAACTTATAATCCAATGACATTAAAAGGTTATAGGATTACAAGTATAAATCTGTTATTTTTTTAATTCTTGCACCTTTTTATAGTGCTTTTGTTGTTGAGTTCAATTTTTATTTTGGTTATTCTTTATAAGGATGTATATTGGTAGTAATATTGACATAAAAGGTTCAATCTTTGATTATCTTGAATTTTTTTCATTGTATGTTCTAACCTGGTACAAAAATTACCTACAAATGCATTCTTAAAACATAAAAATAAATGATGGAAACAAAAGAAAACAAATATACACACATGTTTTCCTTGGATCTCAAAACTCACAGTACCTGATTTATTTTTCATTATATTTCCTTAAATGTTACATTAGGTATATTTACATGTCTAACCATTCATAAACTCCAATCCATTAACCCTCTATTAGAACATAACAGTAGTTTCCTTTACTAGATCTACAAAATATTATGGGCAGAAAACTATCATGGCCAAAACCATGTTAAAAACTCATGCACAAAATCATAGGTAGGTTATACCACCTATTATAGGGTCCAAAAGAAAATTCCCAAAACTCTACCCAAGAGACCCCATCTACCCTGCTGCCACCCCCTACAAACCCCTCAAGACTTAACCAATAGAGGGGAGTGTGACTAGAATATAACACACACTCATCACATAATCCATATTGGTGAGGTGGATTCTTAGCTTTATGTTGTGCTTCCCAAAAGTATTTTTCTATTGTAATTCTCATGTGGTTTATTTATATGTTAACTAAGAGAAAATAGTAGCATTTAGGTGTAATGGATTGCCTGTTGTAGTCAGAAGGCTTGGTCCATTGTTGATAGATTTGGAGCTTGTCTAGATTTTGCCTTATGGATGTTTGTAAAAAATTTCCTTATCTTTTGTTAGGTAATCCAATTATTTTTACTTGTTAGTAGAAACAATAATACTCTTCATATGGTGGTTCTTTACATTAATAATAGATCTATTACACATACTCATTAGAGACTTTTACCTGACTTATGTACCTGGATTTATCAAAAGAGTCATTGTGACAGATCTGAAACTGTATCAAAAACACCAAGGAGAAATGTCCACAACTTTGGAATGATTCTTTGTGCAATTATTACTTTACAAGATCCTTATGGAGGCTACTCATATGTACAAGTTCTTATAGCCATTGTAGCATGTGGACTGTTGCCATATATCACTTCAAATTTCCCTCCTCTTATAAAATCTTTAATGTAGAGATGCAGGGGCATCTATCCTCTACAAAGACCTTATTTTATGAAATTATTTGTGTGTTACATGGTCTGTGCATTTACTAAACATTTTAGGATAAAATTGAGATGTTTGCAATACTATTGGGATTTGCATCAACTTCCAAGACCTTGCATATAATGTTGCTAATTTGAATGATCTAGGAGATTATCCAAACCTGTTTTAACTACTGCTCGATGGATGCATCTCTATTTTTCTTAGACAACAAACAAATCTATGTTTGGAAATAAGTACCATGGAAGATGTCTTGCAGTTTATTATATAGAGTGATAGATATTATGGCAGCCAACCAACATAGATGTTATATATAAATAGGAGGCAAAAATACTTTGTTCCATCTAGTAATGTAAGCATTTATGCTTACTTCTATTGTCTAACCTTTTAACACCACTCTCCTTGAAGCAGTTTCCATGAGAGTTCATAGTCTACTTCCATTCAAGGGAGAGAGGAAGAATGCAATATCCAATTAAGGTACTGCTACAACTATTACAACATAATTGGTGATGCGCTAGAGAACTATATGGGTTGCTAACCATCAACCATTAGGGAAGAAAACTTAGTCATTCAAAGCCTTATTTTCCATGGAGTATTAGAAAAGCATCAAATTCCCTCCCCTACCTACAGTCATGAAACTAATGACAAATCTCAAAGCAACATTTTTATGTTATACCACTATGGAGTTGCAAAGTAAAGGAAACCATATCATTGAAGAACAAAACGAAATGAATGTTACAGTATTACACGAAATGATGATTGGTTGGTGAGTTACAACATCATTCTGTGATTGTATGGTGTCTTTTTTTCCAATATTTACCAATTTTTATTTTGTGGGCTCTTGCTAGATTATTTCTGTACATAGATTTTTTAGTAACACTACTTGTGCATGAGTACAACATCACCAAATATTTTTTAAAAGAAGGAAAACCATATGTTGTAGAACATGAAAGTAACCCAACACAACAATATTTCAATAAGTGAAAACATAGGGAGGGCCACCAAATTCGAGTTTCATTGACTGGTGCACATATCTAACATATTCTTAAATGTTCCATTCAATCTCTTTGTAAGATGATAAATGGTTGGAAGTAATAGATTTATGAAGTATGGTTGAATACCCAAGGTTGAAGTGACAACGTACATCATGTGGGATGAAAAATATTCTTCCTTACAGGGATACAAATGTTGAACCAATCTTAAAAGGACCTTATAAATGAATTAGCAATGAATTAGCATTTGCATCAAGCACAAATGTTGAACCAATCTTAAAAGGACCTTATAAATTAATTAGCAATGAATTAGCATTTGCATAAAGCTCTACCCATTGGCATTACTGCACTTTACCAAGTGTGAGTAGTGACCAAAATTTTTGCGAAAAGATATTAGAAAGGGACAATAAATATCATAAACAGGTTCAAAAGGTGAAGAGATTAAATATTTGGAAATTCCTTCTACATGACTCTGTTTCTCCTCTTGTTACTTCAACTGCATTTTCTTTTAAAATAACCTGTGATATTCTTATATATTCTACAATGATATGCTCTATATTTATAGAGAAAAAGTAAATAAACTTTGTGAAATCATTTATGGGTTCAAAATATACATTTCTGGACAAATAGTTATTTTTATAATATCCATTAGATTGAAAAGTCTAAACTCATTTACATAGAGATAATTTTGAAGGATAAGGAAATACACTTTACACGGGTTTTCAAATGTTTAGATTTAGAATGTTTTAAAACTTGTGGTAATGAAAATATTTGACTAAACGGATCTTCTCTTTAGATATACCACCGAGAATAGTAAGACATGACTTAGTTGGTTTTTATATAATCATGAAGATTATAGGTTTTGTGTAAACATTACACTGCAAAGGAATTCCAATAGTATGAAATTTCATTCAGCAAGATAGACTATTAGAAGTAGATATAATTTTCTAGCCAACTCTCACACATTATTTATTATATGTTATTTTTTGCTTTCTATGTTTTCACAAGTTATATTCATCTTAAAGTTTTTGTCAAGTAACTTATGTGGCATGATTTTGCATAAGCTTTTTTTTGAAGGTTGAATATTAAGTTCCTAAGTTGTTCTTTTCTATGTTGATGTTTTATTTGATTTTTTTTTATACATGTAGCCTTGCTACATAGTGGCCACTATTGCCCAACTAAACCAAAATTGTTCATGTTGTATAAATCATTTATAGTATACTTTAGTTTATATTTCATTTCATCATATTTCATGTTTTATACTCTATATTGTAACTTCTCTCATTTTCATAATAGGAACTTAGTATTGGTGGTAAGAAGTGAATTCAGGATGGAGGAGAACAATAACATTGGAGCCATAAATGCAAAAAAGAAAGAGAGAATAGAATGAGTCTAGTGATTCCCTTAAATCCAATATCCAACATAACACACACACATATTGATGGTCAAGTCCTTAGAGTTGATGAATTTACCTTCAATGCCTTCGCAAAGCAATGATAATATTTTGAAATGATGAAACGATATTTCATGTGTACACTGTAGTCCAACCATTATTAAGTTAGAAATTCATATTGTAATACAATTGTTAGTAGCTAATATACACTATCTTATAACACAAGAAAAATTTAGTCATATTTTTTTGGTCATTAATTGGTTTCGAATAATGACTAAGATTTGAATATATATGACTATTAGTAGCTAATTTATAATATCTTGTAACACGAACAACATTTTTTCATTTATTGGTTTTCTTAGGTGTTCATTTAGTAGAATATTTTGTTGTGTATTTGGTCATTAATTGCGGCAATTAATGAGTAAATCAATTACTAAATTTATGACTAAATATACTACTAGACTAGAAAATTCAGATAACGAGTTAAATATTAAGCTAAATACCACTAAAACTTGGTTGTGCTATAAGATACTATAAATTATCCACTATTCGTCACCAATGGAAACATAGTAGTTTATATGCAAATTTTAGTCATTTTTTTAGTAAATAATTAGCCATTTTTTACGAGTACATGAATCACTAATGTAATATAGAATAGAGGTGTGGAGGGGTCTTATCCTTCTACTTGCTTGCTGAACACCACCACTCACCTTTCATTTTTCAGATCCAAACTATCTTGAGTTAGTGTTACCCGGGAACCTTCATAAAGTCAAAAAGTTGTCTTTTAGAAGGAGGTTGTTTCATCAATTAAGTTAAGGGAAATGATATATTTACATTATCCAACTCTTTCTGTAAGCTAAAAGCAAAGACACTCTAGCCTTCCTTCAAGGGCTCAACAAACCTTTTATTTTTGTAGGTGCACGGTTTGGGTTTGTGTTGGTAGCTTCCCTACATTTACATATTCAACCTTAGAATTACTAGGGTACGATGTTTATCCCTTGGTGGTATGATTAGGGCCAACATGCTTTTTCCCTTCACTAGTTTTCTTAAGTGTGGCAAGTTGTGTAGGTTCGTCATTCTGGTCTTGTACCCGAGATATTTTCCTACACGTGAAGTCATATCTCATATGTAATTCTTCTTACATGAAATAAACAAATTATTTACAATATGAATCTATTTTTCCTTGTATAAGGGGACATCTAGATCATAATCCTTTGCTCCTTATACTTGTGTTTCACACTCCTCCTAATAGAGTTGAATATTGATTTTGTTGAACATCAAGGGAATCTACTATGCCTTCTTCTCGGTCATCCTCTATGTACAAGGGAGGTTGTATTTGGTTTGGCTAGTCCCTTCTCTCTCTTTGTAAGAGTTGCAATGGTGGTCTCCTATATTAGGGATTGAAATTTCTCGTAGGGCATTGTTGAATTTGTCTAGGGTGTTTTTGTTCTCCAGTCCTAACTTCACTAGATTGTTCAAGAGGTTTCTAAGCAGTTTATTCATCTCATAAGGCTTTTAAAACTTGACCAGAGGAATTGACCTCCTCCTTTCCCTTACTCCTATCACCTTGTTATGTTTTTCCCTTCAATTTTCTTGTTGATCTGAAATTTGCTTCTACCTCTAGGGAATCAATTTGAATTTGAATTAATGTGGGGTATTTTATCTCCCTTAGTGTAAATCCAAAATATACCTCAAAGGCTCAACTAAACACCACTCTTTTTTCTTCCTATTGGGGATTTATCATGACTACGAAACTATTACATGATTTGTTAAATATTTTCACAAATTCAGTAACATCTTCATTTGGTCTTTTATTTATCACATTAAATTTAGTTAATAAGTATCCATGGTCTTTATTCTCGCCTCACTTCTCCATAGATGTGTTTTCCAATTCTTCCCAAGAATTAATTTGGCTTTTAGGAAATGTCATAAACCTCTTCATGGCTTCCCCATCCAAAGATTGAACAAATAATTTGAGTACCACATATAGATGTTGAGTGCGGGATCCCCCAAGGGATGTTTTGGGGCTTAGAGCCTAGAGTTTGGTCAATTTTGTAATTCGAGTGTAAAGACACCGCATTTTTTGGGTGTGGAGTGCATAGTTTGTTAAAGAGTCATAGGGTTGTCCACGCTTATTTTGATGATGTAATGTTGGCTGTAAAAGATCTACCCATGGTCTAAGGACCATGGGATTGTATAAATATAGTGAAGCTCTAAGTAGTTAAGGCATCTAATGTAGACACAAGATGAAGAACATATGAAGTATGTGAGATAGATCTGAACTGTAAATTCTAGTTTTGGGTCGGACCATAGGAGGAGGATCTGCAACTGAGTGTGCAAACCTTTATAGCTGAGTTCACATGGCAAGTCGAGTCTGTAATCAGTTTAAGTATTAATAAAGAAAAGTTTCTATCAATTTTCTGTCTTTATTAACTCTTTTATGCATCTGTTATCTAGGGTACAAATTTCACTTATAATGCTTATATGATGCACGAATGTGTATAATTGTGTTGATTAAGCGAATTCAAGTTGGAATATCTGTTTAGGCGAAGATAATTAAGTTCAGTAAATAAGATAAGTAAGATACTTGGCATAGTTTAGGAGATATTGAAGTCACTGCCTTAGTAGCACGAAAGGATTTCAACCCCTCAGTAAGGCTACGTGAATGTAGATTCTAATAGGTCATGAAGGTAATGAATGTTAGAACAAGCTGCGCGAAGGAAAGTCTAGTTGCACTAAATTGACATCACACACATCTCAAGGGTGCGAAAACTTGGTTCCAACATCCCCCCATACTGCTTCAGGTGAGAATTTAGTCTGCGCTCTGCGAGCTGATGCCGAAAGGGCCAGTAGTGTAGGGACTTGTTTGGCTAAATAACTATGATCCTGGGTTAGGCCCCTATAAGCCAAAAAATGGTTCCATTGTCGATACTAGAATCTACAAGAGAGATGTGTGATTTCGTGTCAATGGAATCCAACTAAGAAGAAAATTGAAGGTTCATTGGACAGAAGAATTGACGAGTGTATGGCGTAGGAAAACTGAAACCCACGACTATCAAAAGAAGAGTGGCTAGACAACTACCTATATACATAGATCCATAAAATATGTTTTGCGTCCTTTGCTACTAAGCTATATGACTGGATTGCAAAGCTAGCAGATAGCCAAGGAAGGTGGAAGTTTGATGGTCTTATTGTGTGGACCCTAGATCTAGTGTGAATATTGGAAGCATCAGAGAATAAGATCACCCGCGATGTTGATCATTCGCTTGATCGTATTAGAGGGGGATTTGTTACTGAGTTCACAGTTGACACCTCAGTCAAATACAGCGAGGTAGAGCGACGCTTTCTCAAAGGACCACGTAAGTACGTAAAGTCCTTGAATACCTGGATTAAAAAAATTTTGTGCAAAAAGCGAGTTATGTAGTTACCTTGATGTTTGGAGCTACATGAATTGGAAAGGATTATAGGAATGAAGGAAATAAGGTTCCTAAAAATAACCCCTTAATTTCACCTCCATGAGGGGACGAGGAAGAGCTCATGAAGGTCTCTCCACGAAGTGCTATCTATCTGATAAGACAAATAATTCCTCAAACCACCGACTTCACAGCCATCACCTCCATCTTCACCCATACCAACTCTAGCAGCACCACGATTTAGTAAGGCAAAAATAGTGAAGCTTCTTGTGTTCAAAGGTTTGGGAAATGAGGATAGGGACCAATTCTGGTTTGTTGTAAGGGATGTATGGGAATTGCAAGCTGTTACAGATAACCATATAAAGAAAGTGACACTAGTTAGCACTCTACATGACCGCGCGCTAACCTCGTATATTAAGTACTCCAACGATAACCCAAATGTGAGTGTCACAGACATTTAAACAACACGAAATAGGGAATTTAGCAGGCCTAAATCTGAATAGTTCGATTGTGGGATTTAAGGAGATCACGATGCTACCAAGCAAGACTCCTTGGGAACTAGATCACAGGCTAAAATGTAAGATTCGCGAAGCCAACATGAACTTGATAGAGAGACAACATTGGGAATGGTTTGTAGCTTCGCTACTACCAAATTTAAGGAGTTCGATGTCACAGTAGAAGATAACAACTCAGGCAGAGGCCTTAGAGATTGTTATGAGGCTACATGAGACCCCGATGCAGGATCCTAACCTGGGAGTTTAGCAAATCCATGCGGAGCTGAAGAATATGTTCATTAAGATGTAGAGTCTGAAATAAGACAAGATGGTTCAACCATAAGTGCATGAAGAAGTATGGTGTGTGAAAAGCAAAAGTCAGGGTCATGACGAAGGCCACTTTCTGATTTTTATGAATTACTTCATAGGAGGAAAATCGATGCCTTTAAGGCTGAAAGCTCAAGCAAGACCAACCGTAGTGTCTTCTTTGTCGTGTGTTATTTGTCAAATAGTAGTAAAACATGCCATGGACAACTATCGCTTGTTGCATAGGTATATGCAAAATTCGCAACAATTGTCCTACAACTTTTGTAGGTGAGTGGGACATGACGAGTGTACTTGCAGAAGTTATAATTTCATGATGGATAGAACCCCCACCTACAGAGTTCATGCTGAAACGCAACCCCTTGACTAGAATGCAGGACTGTGTGGACAAGATTTTAGGGGTGCACACAAGGCTTAAGTGGAGGAAGACTTGGTAAAGGTCGCAGACAACTAATTTGTTAAAATTGCGGAGGGTGAGGACATTATTCCTGGAATTGCATGAATCCAACGCGCCCATTGTGTAAATATTGCATGTTGTTTGATCATGAGGTAGAATATTGTCCTACGCTAAAAACTAGGATATGCAACAAATGAGCACTACCACCTCCCACGGCTCCGAACTTGTAGATGATGGGGTCTGAGCCACGTGAGGAGACCCGAATGTAAACATTGTTCTTCATAGTGGAATTATGATAGGAGATGATAAGGGGAAACAACCAGAAGAGAGTACCTAGGTTCACAAAGCTCCAACGAAAGAAGTTGAGTTTGATTTGGAGCACACTCGGGAACTATCATGGAAGCTAAAAAGAGCTTTAGTGATGCCTCTAATTCAATATGCAAAGATAAACTGGAGCCAGAAATGGACCCATCTATGCTTACAACTTTCCTAGAAACCATTATGAAGTTACTGCATGATAGTAGGGATTGAAAGGGTTACAGGAGCTCATCAACAGATGCGTTAGAACCTTGCCAGGAGAACTGCGGGTAGTCTGGAAGATAGGAAAGCATAAGACAAGAACTGGATGAGAAATGAGACTAACCACGCAAATCAGAGAATATGAGATGGATCAAGTCATTCTGGATGTGATATTAGATGTGAATGGTGTGACCTACGCTGCAATGGTCTCCAATTCAGCTAAGGATGGTGAACCAGCAAAAAATAATACCCATGGGGCGATTTCAGGGAATAACTGTGGATATTGAGGGAGAAAGCATGGTGGCGGACTTTGAAGTGATAGGGATTGTTGATGACAACAATCCCTACCATGCACCCTTGGGAATTGATTAGGCCACTGACATGAATGGGGTAATTAATATGAAGAAGGGCAAAATGATATTTGAGAAGAAATCACTACACATAATCGTACCTTTGGACCCTACTAAAGGATCGTGCTATATGGAACCAGTTCACAACTATGAGAGTGATGATGATTTGGACTGCATTTATAATATAAGAGTGTGAGACCAAGATTGTGTGAATGCCACCACTGATGGATGGATTACATGGGAGCACGAGAGCCCCTGTACTTTGGATTATGATGAAGAAATAAAACGATGGAAGAATCGGTTACATGAAGTAACTACACTGAATTGCAATATGATGATGAGGTAGCTACCCTGCGTGTCGATAAAAGTAAGGGATCTGCCTACTTATGATGGTCTAAATGAGGTAGATACCTTCTTGGATGCATTTGAAAGGGAGGTTCTGGAAAAGCAACGCTTCCACGCCTTGGATTGGGTATTGCATGCTACGCCCATGAGATGGTGGGGTACGCACAAAGTAGGTTTTTATGATTGGCATAAATGTAGAAGGATGATGAGAGTACAAGTTGGGAAGCCTAAGGTACAACTAACAGACAAGTTCAATGGAAAAGATGATCCATGCATGCATCTGGCCAAGTGGACAAAGTCCTATAGAGAATAACACCAACCTGCACAGATGCCCATGTACTCCGCGCTAAAATACCTGGTCAAGAAGCATGTGTTGTGGGGGGTAACCTTGCTAGCTCTTAAGGTTGGGAAGACATTATGTAGGAAGAGAAATTGCACAAAAGCATTCAAAAATTTATTAGAGACTGAACTGACCAATGTATGCAATGGGCAATGAAGTGATTGGGACCTACACATACTAGCAGTGTTATCGGCTTATCAAATGACATGTAAGAAACTGAAGGGACAGACACCTTTTAGGCTAGTGTACAGAGTGGAAGCCATAATGCCTATGGAATATATCGTGCCTAGCATGCACATAGCAACACTCACAGGTCTAGTGTGTTAGGTTCCTATAACAATAGGTGTCATTTCTCATGATTGACTATGGAAATACCAAATATGATCATCCTTTCCATGCTGCAAAGGTTCCATATTATCAATAAATCAAAATTCAAGATAAAGAGGAAGGAAAGGAATCACAAAGAAAGACTAGGAAAGTGGCTTGTTAAAAAACTACTACTGTACTTCATGTTGTATAGTGTTGGATACCTATACCAATAGGTTTCATATTTCATGATGGGCAAATTCAAATGCCAAATATGCTCTACTTTGCTGACTCAAAGATCCCATATTTCCAAGGAAAAGCAAGGTGTGTACATGCCTTCATGCCTATTAAAGTGTTGATGGATGATCCAACAGTCTAATATGGATCATGCCATGTTTCAATTTTGTTGTAGAATAGAGAAAGAAATCTGTCCAAACTGTCTAATCTTGGCAGATCAGTAGTTAGGCAGAGAAACTAAGGTTCCCAACTTCTTAATATGGGGCCTTGGAAGAAATAAGGGTAGTGCTAGATAGGAAATCAAAGGAAAAAGCTAATGGAAAAGAAAAGGCACAAAAAGGGTTTGCAAGTCCAAGTGCACCCTCCAAGAAAAATCAAAAAATGCTAGGGAAAATAGTTGGGTAGGTAAATGGGGTTGCTGAAGTGGTGTTACTTCCAAGCTGAAACTTTGCCAGTCAAATACAAGGAAAACATCATAATGAAGCATGTCTAACTTCCCTTTCTCCTGATTCACCACTCATTACTAACCTCCCTTCACAAGATGTGTTTATAAGAGAGATTCAATGTTTTATATTGGTTCTTATGGCCTTTAGAAGCCACATTTATTGTGTAAAGTTCTTTTCATTTTGATCTACTCTTCAAGCTAGGTTGTTTTCAAGAAAACTTAGTGATATCACTCTTTATCACCTTCTCCCTCCATCTTGACCTCTAACTTGTATTATTTAACTCCCTATGTTACCCTTTCCCTACTACTATAACACCATGGTGTATAAACCCTAAGCAATGTATAAATACCCCCTCCTTGGCATTATAGCCATATGGTTCGTTACTAGGCAATTGGATTAACACTTGGTTAAGCCCAAGAACCCAAGCCTAACCTCCTATCTCCCCAACACTCATTGGCCCATTCAAACCCTTCATTTTTGTCCTAAAAACCTTGGAAAAAACCCTTTCTTTTAACTCTTATACCCACTCAAAAGCAAAAAATATGCAAAAACCCACCTAATCCGCTTTATCCTAAGTATGGGACCAATTTGCACATTTATGCGAAAAACCTTATAAAAACCGTCTTTGCCTAAGTCTTGAACCAATTCGCGATTTTGTGAAAATTTGATTAAAAACCATGCTTTTCGCCTTTTCCTAAAGTCATCGACTATGCATAATCTAATGAAGAAATACATGGCAAACCATGAAATTTATCAATAGTGAAAAGGGTCCCGCCCGGCGCAGATTCCAAGGAAAATACTATTATAATACCCGCCCGATGACCGTATCCTCCGTGCAGGTCCATGGCCCGATAACCGTCCGTTATAGCCCTGTTAATCCAACGGTCGACGCTCGTATCGGACCGGCCCCGACGCCCAACAGATATCGTCCGATATCTGTCAGGCGCTGATGTCATGGGGGGTCCACGCGTCGCCTCCAAAATCCATCGGAGCCCCCTCTGACAGATTCCTCGCCGTATAAGAGATAGCCCGATATTGCGCCACCTGTCCGCCTATGTCAGTGCCCTCGTACCGCCTGTGTCAGGGCCACGACCGTGCGCGTTGCCCACCACTGGTCCACCTGTTTGCCACCTCACCGCCCTCGTGGACCGGTCTTAGGCCGCCACATCACCTGATGACGTCGTGCTGACGTCATCCAACCCGGAACCACTTGCTGACGTCATTTAAAAAAGGCGCCAATGACTCGAAAAAGCCATATTTTGTCAAAAATCACGCGTTTTTTGCACTTTTTGCAAAAATGTTGCTGCGCTCTCTGCATGCGTTTTATGACGAAGAATTCACCAACCTGCTCAAAACCAACCGGAGAGCTTCAGCGCGCGTACCCACCTACTGTTCCGACCCAAGCAATCCATCTGCCAGGTATTTGTCCGTGAAAACCTCTCTGAAACTTGGTTTTCTCTGTAAATGCTAAAAATTACGTTAAGCATAGAAAACGCCTAAATTCACCGGAAAACTACTTACACCCAATTCCCTCTTGGAAAATTGACGGTCGAATTTCACTAGCCAAGCCATTTACACTGCAATTTCAGTGAAAAACCCGCATTCTTCGTTCACGTAGTCGTGAACTAGAAACCATAACCTGCACTCAATTACTGAGGAAGGTCTGTTAAACACTATAACTTGCCTTTTCAAGGAACCAAAACAGTATTTCAACTGTTGTGGACTTGCCCTATCACCTTGCATTTTCAGTTTGCCTCTTCACTCAGGCAATGCTCTTCCGGCCCAACAAACAGAAGTTTACTTACCAATCAATATCCAAACAACCATGGAGACTCCAGCTGCACCAGTAGCCCTCAATGTTGCTCCCCTGAATGCCCCCCAGAGAGAGCTGGAGTGGCAGGATTTGGCAGACCTAGACTACCAAATCTCAGAGGACTCCTCATCGAAGTGAAAGTTCCACCTTCATCTACTAAATGAGCTTAAGGCTAGACATAAGGATGGGACAGACATACTAGGCATTTGGGATTCCTTCATCCCAATATTCAAGCTCCCTCAGGTCAACCAGTTCCCTGATCTGATTCATCTATGTGATGTCTGCTATGACCCCATGCAAAGGCTATGCTTGACCCTACAGGTGCAGTGGTATTCTACATGACCCCTGAGGCCATCAAAGAGATGCTACAGTTCAAGACCCAGAAGAAATTGGTCCCCCTGTCTCTAATGGATTTGATCAACCAAGGAGCCAAAATACTAACAGATGCACAGATCCTGAAGCTCAACCAATTGTTCATTACAAACTCTGACACAGTGTTGCACCCTCCCATTTTGATGGCTACCTCAATCAACTGGGTGTAGATCTTGCATACATGATTAGTTCTGTTTTGGGGTACAAGTCACTGGAATTTATTGAGGAAACTATACTAGTAATGATGACTATGTTCTCCCGAGGCAAGACTCTAATTTGTTATGACTATGCCACATACATTTCAGATAAGATGCATGAGCAGTTCTTGAACCTATCCATAGAGAAGGTGTTCAGATACACCTCCTACATCTACCACCTCATCCTGTATTATCAACATGAGAAGTTCTCCTTTGAGATTAAGAGAATAGATGCAGCAGGAAATCCAAGGTCAGTGGTGTACTGGACCTCGGTGTTTCACCTCAGCACCTACTCTCCATATACATACTATGAGTTTATAGACCTCTTCATCCATCCAGCCATGTCTTTATTCTTAAGCTCACCTCCTCCAAGACTGACTGATGAGATGCAGAGGATTCTGCAACTATCCAAGGTATACAACATAGGGGATTGGTACTTTTACCAACACTATACTGTAATCAGAATATATGGGTGTGAGTTACGCCCATACAGATTGCCCAAGTATGTGCCTATGAGACTGTTTGCCTTAGAATATTTTAGGCAATTTGGCAATGCTGATATGGTGCACTTTGCAGGCAAGGGCAAGAAGGCACAGCTAAAGGTAAAAAATCAATTGGGCCACCTTGTCTTGAACAAAAGGGAAGGCTGGAAAGAAGCTGACAGGAAACTAGAATGCCTTGGCCTAAAACACAACTTCCTTTGGAAGCCTTATGACCCTAATATGACCATATCCTTATGAAGGCTAAAATACAAGCTCTCCAGCTATGAACATGTGAGCATGCCCTACATTGAAAGACATGCCAACCAACCAAAATGGAGAAGGAACAAACTGGAGGAACCAGTCACCCAAGAAGAATTGAATGAAAGAGCTAAAAGGCATCTTTTGAAAATGGCTGACTTGGAATCTCCTTCACAGGTACTTACTCTGCCAAAGCCTCAAGCAGGAGAAGTGGCCTCATCCTTTGCAGCACAGCAAGAAACAGTACAAACCACAGGCCAAGCTCAGAGCAAAGGCCAGGAGAAGGATATGGAAGAACCACAGGTACAACAGGGTCAAGTGCAACCACCCCAAAAGGAACAGCAGCAAAAGGACCAACATGTGTAGGGGGAACAAACAGTAGAGGCCCCAATTGCCACCCAGCAACAGCCAACACAGATGGCACCCCCAAGGCAAGAATCGAGAATTGACTCATCAGTCCTCCAAACCCCTCAAAGGGACGACGTGAGCAGGGAAAGAGACAGGGAAACACCCCTAACTACATCACCAAAGAAGAGGCAAAGACTGAATCCCTTCTCTGAAGAAGAGATGCCAATGGGGCAAACTTCAAGAACAGGCCTGCCCAGCATGGAGGCCTCAGCCAGCTATTTACAACAAGAGCAAGACAGGGCAGCAGTAGGAGAGGTGAGCTCCTCAGCACGAAGAAGGGGAGGCGAGAAAAGCATTAAGCAGCAGTTTAAAGATATCAAGAACAGAAATGAACCAATAAAGCTGCAACTCTACAACCACCTACTGAATATGGCTCCTACCAATCAACAAAGGCTCATGTCTGCATTTGATGCACATGACGGGAAAATGATCATGAGCCATTTTACACCAACAGTGCAGCAACCACAATCAGCTGCAGATTACATTAGGACCAATCTGGAGGTCCTATCAAAAGGCATCCACCCAATGGATCAAATAGAGCTGCATAAACAGACGGGTGAGATGGTCTATACCACATTGGCAGACAAGACCCTAATAAACTATAGACTGCAGAATAGCCTCAATAACACTGCTGCACAGCTTGAGTTGGAAAGGGCTTCCTCTCAAGCCAAGGACAATAGGATCAATGCTCTGGAAGAAATTATAATAGAGCTTGGGCATGATCCTAAAGATGTGAAGGCTATCCAAGAAATCCTGAAGCTAAGGGATGCTGATATGGCATCACTGAAAAAGATGCTAAAAATCCCACCAACTCTTCACCCACAAACAGAAGAGGTTGCCCAGCAAAGGCAGGAAAAAGATGTAGCTACTCTACTAATGACACTATACAAAGAGCTCCTCCAAACTCAGGAAAAGCTCCAGGAATCAGAGGCCACATTAGAGGCAGCATTACAGCAAAAGGAGGCAGGGAAAACCTCACAGCTACCTCCAGAAAAAATAAATCTTGAGGAAATCCCTCAAGGCACTGCCCCTCCCAGCCAACAGGTACAGCAGGCAGCCCCAACAACCTCAGCACCAACAACAGAGCAGGTTGAAAGCCTTGATATGCAAAAGCTGAGGAATGAAATTCAAGTTTTGGAGTCTCAGATGTTTGAGCTGAATCAAGCCAAGGACACTCTGGCAAAAGTAAATGAAAAATATGACAAGTCTAAACAGAATTTGGCTGAGAGAGAGAGGGAGGTAAAGGCCCTCAAGAAAAGAATAGCTGATCTAGAAAAAGAGCTCACATTAGACAAAGTCACATCTGAGCTGAAGAGGGTCATATGGGGCCACATAGGCCAATCTATCATAGATCAGTGGGAATATCTTGAGGCCATCCATGAGAAAATAACGCTCATTGGAAGAGCACATAAAGAGATACAACGAGCAAGGGCATCTCTAGGCAGTATGCCTCAGATTGCCAATAAAATGATTAATGTGCTGAACTACAGAACAAGTTCCCAGCTCATTAAAATGGGAATTGGAAACAGGACAGAGACCATCTCACTAATAAAAAGGGTCCTGACATTAAGAAGCCTGGTCCAGACCCTGGAGCGAAGAGTCCAGGACATGCAAGCAGACATTAACAAGTTTCAGAACAGGTTTTTCGCATTGCAAAACAGAGGTCTGCCTAGTGTGCTGGAACCATCAGGAAAGTTACTCTCACATGATAAATATGCCAAGAGAGTAAACACTTTTGCACAAAATCAGATCACAGAAGCAGCCAGTTCATCAGCAGAGACAGGACCAATAACAGGGCAGATCCTCTTTAACAGAGTAGAAAATCTATTTTTTATTATGAATGAAACTACACATTTGTTTGATGAGCCCCCTCATTTTTATAAATATACAGAGGCTGATGAGACCATGGGGTCAATTTTGAAGCACCAATTGCCTGCACAAGATGTGTGGGAAGAGTTTATACGATTACTGTTAAATCAAAGTCAGTAATTGTAATTTTGCTTTTTGAAAATATTCAAATTTTCATACACATGAATATAAGGACACATCAGCAGGTATGCAGAAAGAGGCTGATCGAACTCAGCACAAGTATTCGGTCACCACAGCAGCATCAACAGTCATAGGTGACAGGGCCGAGAAACTACAGAAAGATACAGCTACACAGACACGTCATTCAATAGTTACACCAAAGCGCTCAACCGACTCCGTGAGCTCCAAAGGTCAAAATTGTTCTGACAAGGAGTTAAGAGCCTTTAAAGTTCATTAAAGATTGTAATAACTTCTCATCTGCAATCTCTGTATGAGTTAAGGAAGATATTTTCCCTCTCAGATGACTCAATGCCTGAGATATTTTGTAATAGACTTCTATATATTCCCCCTCACATTTGTTAGCAGGGGTTGGACATTGGATGTAAGAAATATTTTGATATCTATTCTGCTCCTCTTCTATTGTAAATCTTCAGAGAATTAATACAAAGGATGATGGAATTTCCAAAGCTCTGTGTCTCTTGATGTCTTGCTGGTGTATGGCTGAATGTTGCAGGATTCCTGCGTATCTCATGATTCAATAAGTTTTCTTGTTACTCTTTGTTATATGTTTGTTATCTTTCATATATCATTCATGTTTCCCATGTTTTAGATATCTAATATCAAGGAAAAGGAATAGTCTCAGGATTTAATCACAGATTACCCTGAACTCAATCTAAGCTATTATAAATGTTTTCTTCAGTTATGGTAATGAAAGTGTAATTCTTAATTGCTACCTTTCACACTATATCATCACAGTGGTCTATTCTTTCAGGAATTTAAGTTTTGCTCCTGAGGAATACATCCCTTTCCCACATCCCAGCTTAGTGAAGAATTCTTAACTTGTTTTCACTGGTTGTTCACACTTCATTATCACAATCTACAGTTTGTTTCATGAAATATATAAAGGCCCTGTAATTCCAGCTGCACCAAGTCAGGATCTCAAGAAACCAGCAGCCACAGACTCCATTGCCCAATGGATTAATTCACCTGCAGAGAACATTTCAAAACTATCAGAAAAAACATCCTCCCAACCAAAGCATAAAACAAACAAACCCTTACTTCATAAGTAGCCTAAAATCTCCATAGAACAGAGACAAACCGTACAGAGAGAGCCCTCTCTGATTACAGCTGGGCTAGAAGCTGTAATCCAAAGATTGGTTAGTGGTTACCCCGGCCGTATTCCCTTGGGAGTCATAGGGAACAACCTGGGTGTTAACATAAATGGCGACTCCGCTGGGGACTTCTCAGGGTTTGGTAAATACTGTATGTCTGCTAAAAATTACACTTAAAATCTGAATATCAGTCAAGAAGCCTTCAAAGCTGTCCCTGTACCAACATTTGTAGCCTCGAGGAAGAGCTGATTCAGATATCCTTTATACTCATTTGCAGATACACAGAGGCTTTCAAACTCCTGTCCAGTCCTTGCAATAGCAAATCTTTTCCAAAAACTTGAAAGGACTAGCTCGGAAGCTGGCTCCCAAGAAGAACCTTCGGTACACTAGGGCTAATCCTGACCCAAACCCTCCTACTGTCTTTGAAAATCCTAATACAATCTCCAAACTCATTAAGAAGCAGCAATGGCCAGATAATCTTGCTGACCTTAGTCCAGAGACAGTTCACCCCAACCCCATTTCCACTCCAATCAAAGTACTGTTCCGTTCCACCCCTTACTCCCCTAGTTCTCCATCCACATCTCAAAGCCCTCCACCCACATCTTCTTCCCCCACATATACCCCCTTGACCAACACTCTAAATCCTTCCATACCTATTACCCATGTGGTACCCACTATTCCTTTTATCCAAGTTATCCTTATCAACCCCCAAAACCTTGTGAATATGGCTATGAGGTATGCACCTCTGCAATTACCTGCCAATCCTGTGGCTCTACCTCAGGATTACCAAGCCAAAATCTCATATTTTGACTCCATTGGCCCTTACTCTACTATTCAGCATGCTAAGAGAATGCAAGATCATTTTGAAAATTATGAGATAGATGATGAGAGTGTGAGGATGAGAATATTTTTCCAAAGCTTAACAGGTGATGTTCAAACTTGGTTCAGATCAATTCCTGCAAATACCATCACCACCCCTGATGAGCTCTACCAATCCTTCACAAACAGATGGGATAAAAAGAAGGATCCCCTACATATACTTGGTGAATATGACATGATTAAGAGAGGTCCTCAAGAGACAGTTCTGGAATACTGTGCCAGGTTTAATAATGTATATAATGCAATACCCCAAAACCTAAGACCTCCCCCTGATTTGGCCTTATACAAATTGCCTGATGGATTTGACCCTGATATGGCTTACCAGTTAAAAGAAAGAGCCCCCCAAACCCTTGAATAAGCTTAGAAGGTTGATGTCACAGTTGAGGAAAACCTGATTGCTAAGAGGAACAGGGCTAGATTAGAAAAGAGAGTTGCCTTTAAAGAGGAACCCTCGGCCTTTGACCAGAAATTAGATGTGATAATTTCTAGTATGAAGAGGTTGGGGGACAGGGTAGAATCTGTCGAAAGGAAATCTTCATGGGAAGCATCACAAAACAACTCCAACAGGAATCCAAACTTTAGGAGGAATCAGAACCCTAATGTGGGTAAGGCTAATAATGATCCAGAAATAAGACCTCCATTTCAAGAAAACTATGCTGAAACATCCACATCATAAGAGCAGGTGGATGATACCCATATCCACCTAATGGGTCTTGATGATGAGCACCAAGTCTTCCTAAGTCAGGAAGATCATGAAGAAGAAGACAGTAAACAGTTCCAAACAAAGTCAGGTGAATCATTTGATTTCAAACAAGGCTATGACACCACTGTCTATGAAGTCCATAAACAATACAAACTAAGAAGTAGGACTATAAATATAACACAGCCTGAAAAAACCAAGGATAGACTACAACCCAAGATTGCCATAGTAACAGAACCAATGAATACAACTGATTCACACACAAAGGAATTAACTATTGAAGAAGTTACTGAACAAACACAAAATCCACAAGCTACATCATCTATACTTCCCAATCTAAGCAAAAGGCCTCAAGAGCTAAATGAAAAACACAAGCCCCAAGATCAAGAAGAAACTTTGCCAAATAAGGAAAAGGTGGTCACCCACAACATTAAGGCCCAGTTTGAAAAACCATTTGACTTGGAGGCTGAAATCGGGAAACTAAAAATAGCCATTCCTCTTGCAGAGCTAGCCAAACATGATATCTATAAACAACAGATTGAGAAGTCCCTCCAACTCACTCAAAGCAAAGACAATGTAAATGTGTTGGATGACACCCCTGAATTACTGTTTGGTCCAGAGGTTGATGGGAAAACAACAGGCACATGGATATTACCATTTTATGTAAGCTTGCATATCCATGACAAGATATTACACAATGCAATGTTTGACTCAGGTGCCTCTCATAACCTGATGCCAAAATCAGTCATGGAAAGGCTGAATTTAGATATTACCAGGCCATACAAGGATCTATTCTCGTTTGATTCTAGCCAAGTTAAATGTCTAGGCCTGATAAAAGACTTATGTGTATCCCTGGTCCAATACCCAAATAAAACAATATTGATGGATGTTGTTGTTGCTGATATCCCACCCAAGTACGGGATGTTATTATCAAGATCATGGGGGGCTAAACTTCAAGGTTCCCTTCAATTAGACATGTCATATGCTACAATTACAGTCTTTGGTAAACCCAAGAGACTATACAGAGAATCGCTCATGAAGTACATGGTCAGCACTGAGGAAAAACCTCAAAATTTCCCCATATATGCTGTCCATTCTGACATAGACTCATATATTTTGTTCAATGACAATACAGCTAACACAAACAATGAAGAAACTCAGATAATCAAAATAGATCAGCATGTCAATCAAGCAAATCTTGACATAAAAACATTGGTTGGGCCAAAAGATGGGAATGTTCAAGAGGACAAGTCAAATGATAATGAAACCAAGACACCTAAACAAGAGCAGGAGTCTAGTAAACAAATTGTTCCTCTAGAAACAAAACTGACCCCACCAAATAAGAAGACTGTCCCAGAAGTCAAACTAAATAAACAGCCTAAACTTCAACTCACAAGTCCAGACCTCAGAGATATTACTCAACCTCCCCAAGAACATGAAATCCTGTGGTTCCTAGAATTTGATGGATCAGTTAACAAGTTAGGGGTAGGAGCTGGAGTTTGGATCCATAATAAACAAAACAACCATGCAGAAGGAAGAGCCTATAGACTAAACTTCAGGTGCACTAACAACATGGCTGAGTATGAAGCTCTCCTGCTAGGCCTCAAATTAATACAATCCCTACAATCCATGAAAGTGTTAATCTTAGGAGACTCTGACCTAGTTATTCGACAAGTGAAAGGCAATTTTGTTACCAACGACAAAAGACTCAGGTCTTATAGGTCTGCTACCACTGAGCTACTAGAGTCCTTCACCGAATTCCAGATCACCAAAATTCCTAGGGCTCAAAACCTTCATGCTCATAGTTTAGCCACGTTTGCAAGTACCCGCAAGCTCCCTTTTGAGCCCCATCACTGTTTCACATCCGAAGTAAAACACAGACCATCTGTCCCAAACAATGTAAAGGACTGGCAAGTGTTTGATGATGACACACAAATTAACAATTTCTTGACTTTATAGGAAGACTTTTCAGGTCTAAACATTGACACTGAAACAACAAGTCAATCACAAAAACTTGGGACAGCAAGTCAATCACAAATACATGGTAAACACAATAACCAAGCAATATCACCCAAAACAGCTGAACAAATGCTACAACCTACAATTTTTAACAAACACAACATAAAAGAAATCCAACAAGTTAAATGTGAGGAGATAGCGGATTATGAAACTGAGGTGATACAATTAAAGGACAATTTTCTTCCAATAGGCTTGGCTCCTTTGGAAGACATTTTTGACTCCAATGATGTTCCCAATAAACCAAAATTGCAGCCCGTGAACACTACCATAGAAGAGCATAACATTGGGACAGTTGAACAACCCAAAATCATAAAACTATCTGCTGCATTACCTCCTGACCAAAAGCCCGAATACATTGACCTGTTTAAGGAGTTTCAAGATGTGTTTGCATGGAGTTATGAGGATCTAAAATCCTATGACACCTCTGTAATACAACACACCATCCCACTCAAGCCAAATCAGAAGCCCTTTAAACAAAAACTGAGGAGAATTAATCCTATGCTCCTCCCAGCAATGGAACAAGAGGTACAAAAAATGTTCAAAGCAGGCATTATAGCACCAATCAGATTCTCTGATTGGATTTCAAACTCAGTCCCCACAAGGAAGAAAACTGGTGAAATTAGGCTCTCTGTGGATTTAAGAAACCTCAACCAAGTATCACTAAAAGACAACTACCCCTTGCCCAAGATGGATCACATCCTGCAGAGAGTAGTTGGGGCCTCAAGGATTTCCTTGCTTGATGGGTTCTCAGGTTTTAACCAGATCCTGGTCCATCCTGATGATCAGGACAAAAAAGGATTTACAACCCCATGGGGAACTTTTAAATATGTGAAAATGCCGTTTGGTCTGAAAAATGCAGGGGCTACATTCCAAAGTGCAATGGATATTGCATTTTCTAAAGAGATCCATGACTTCCTTGTCATTTATTTGGATGATCTCACACCTTTTTCAAAATCTGACCAAGACCACTTGAAACATCTAAGGCAGATATTTACAACTTGTAGGAAATATGGAATTTCCTTAAACCCTAAAAAATCCTTGTTTGGTCTAGAGGAAGGAAAACTGTTGGGTCACATTATTTCTAAAGATGGCATCAGAATTGACCCAGACAGAATCCAAGCCATCCAACAAATGCCCCATCCAAGGAATATAAAGGAATTACAAGCCTTTTTGGGAAAAATCAACTTTCTAAGAAGGTTTATCCCAAACCTGGCTGAGCTGAGTAGATTGCTAAATAACATGCTCATAAAGGACTCAAAGGTAAAATGGACAGTAGAGGCAAATCAAGCATTTGAAGGCATCAAGTTTGCCCTTACTCAAACCCCTGCCTTAACTAACCCTCAGTTTGATAGAGAGTTCATCATATTTTCCTTTGCTTCTCAACACACAATTGCTGCAGTTTTACTACAGAAAGATGACCAAGGGAATGAGAAACCCATTGCTTTCTTTAGTAAAGCTCTTAGAGATGCACCCCTCAAGTACCAGATCATGGAAAAACAAGCATATGCTTGGTTAAAGCTATTAAGGACTTTAGGATTCACATCCTATACTCCCATATAATAGCCTATGTGCCAAGCCCAATTGTCAAAGATATACTCACTCAAGAAAACTTGGAGGGTAGAAGAGGAAAATGGATTGCAAACATTCTGGAATTTGATATAGAAATAAAACCTACAAAACTGATAAAAGGGCAGGGCTTGGCCAAATTAATGTCTGAAACAAATTTCCAAGCCCTAGACATCAACCAACTGGACAGTGAGCCGGAGCTGGCGACTCCAAAGATCAATATAGCCTTTGAACAATCCCCCTGGTATGCTGATATTTTTTATGTGTTACAAAACCTATGTGCTCCCCCAAGACTATCCAGAACTAAATGTAGGTTCTTGAAAATGAAAATTTTAAAATTTTGTGTCATGGAAGGAAATCTATTTTGGAAAAACCATGAGGGCATCTTATTAAACTGTGTGATTGAAAATGAAGCTAATAAGATCATGGAAGAATTTCATGCAGGTGATTGTGGTGGGCATCTATATTGGAAATCGACTGTGGATAAAATAGTGAGAGCCGGATACTATTGGCCTACTGTTTTCTCTGATGTCAAGAAATTCACCACTGCATGTCATAAATGTCAAGTGTTTGAAGGAAAGAGACAATTGCTACCACTGCCTCTAAGGCCTATTGCAACAGAAAGACCATTTCAGCAATGGGGTTTAGATTTCATTGGAGAAATTAATCCCTCATCTTTAGGCCAACATAGGTGGATTCTAACAGCTACAGATTACTTCACAAAATGGATTGAGGCAATTCCATGCAAACAAGCAAATGATTCCACTATCATTCAGTTTCTTGAGACCAATATCCTTGCTAGATTTGGATGCCCTGATAAAATAATAACAAATAATGCTGCTGCTTTCAGATCTAAAAAGATGGCCAACTTCTGTCACAAATTCCACATTACTTTGGGCCATTCTACTGCATATTATCCCCAAGGAAATGGCCTGGCAGAATCAT